>PISX010022069.1:0-32427 GCA_004024625.1 Mellivora capensis
TTTATTTATTTATTTATTTATTTGACAGAGAGAGAGAGATCACACACAAGTAGGCAGAGAGGCAGGCAGAGAGAGAGGGGGGAAGCAGGCTCCCTGCTGAGCAGAGAGCCTGTTGCGGGGCTTGATCCCAGGACCCTGAGATCATGACCTGAGCTGAAGGCAGAGGCTTAACACTCTGAGCCAACCAGGCACCCCTGTTGCGTGGATTCTGATGGAAGACAGGGGACTCCTGGGTCAGAGACAAATGATGTAACACTCATGGCACAGTGAGCAGCACCAGCGTGATGTCAGCCCCAGTCCCCATGCTCCCCCCAACCCCTCAATCCACGTCGGACATTCAGGTGGGCCTAGATGAATGTCTGCATATCCTACGAGTTGTGTTACAAGAGAGAAACCCAGAGCTTAAGAAATTTACCATTTTTACAGTGAAGGCAAGCAAGATGCTACTCTAACCCTCAAGATTGCTCTCTGTAAATACATCACTGAGAAATGGCCAGGATAAAGAGTAGTCAGGGCTTTGCGTTTCTAGCATCCTTGGCAAGACGGTGGAGGGATGGAGCTCAAGGATTATTTCTTCCAGTAGAAACTTCACTGAGAAGAGTATGTGTAGGCTGGGATGAATAGATATTTGGTGAAGACAGGAAGGACTCATTCTAGTTAGTGAGAACATTATTTGCCAAGGCCGTGAGACGTGAGAGACGCAGAGATGTTTCAAAAACAATGGAGAGTCTGGCATGATTGTGATGGTGGTGATAAGGCTATATAATAAGTAGGCTAGCATTCAGACATTGAGGGCTTTGCCATTAAGATTATGGAGCATGGGTTTTCATTTTATTTTAACCTAACAAATTTCAGAGCATTTTAAGCCAAGGTATGACATGATTGAATTTTATTTTCTTTTACCTAGTGATAATGTGGAGCATCGACTGAAATCGGAGAGAAGTTACATGCACCTTTTATCAAAAAGCTCTGGAACAGCTCATGTCTTTTAGGTCCTTTATCCCACCTTCAGCTTCCCCCCTCTTTTCCTACAGCTTTGCTACTTTATTCTACCCTGTGTCCCATTCTCACCTTTAGGCTCACCTACTCACTGTCATACCTGGCAGTTAGCTCCCTTCAACTCACATTGAATATGTTCAGAAATTTGTTGTTGGAATATTTCTATTTAATTCACTGAATTTTACAATACTTTCAGAGTTGTAAACATGCTATTTCCTGGGAATTCATTCACTGTTTTTCCTTTTTTCATGTCAATATTCTAGTAAGAATTTTTACTTGGCAGAATGTAATTTATAAATCCAAAGTGTAAAAGGAAAATTAAAACATTCAATTTGTTAGAATGAAAAAAATCCCCACCTAGTACTCTATTTGAAATGGTATTTGCTTATCCTAAAAAAAAGTCATAAGACAAGTATAAGTATGCTATTTTAATATATTAAAAATATGCAACCACACTTAACATTAAACGAAGATATAAAGTATTTTATTTTCGTTGTGATTTTTAAGACCCTTACAATGTTATAACGTATTCTGGAGAAGAAGTAATGGTGATTATTTTTTTCACCCCATCTGGGAAAGTGTATTAGCTTCCTGTCAGCACTAACAAATTACTACAAATGTAGTGGTTTAATACAACACATATTTCTTCTACTATAGTTGTAGAGACCTGACATCTGCAATAAATTTCACTGGGGTAAAAAGTTAAGATGGCAGCATTACTGGCATGTTGGTTCCTTCTGGAAACTCTGAGGGGGAGGACCACTGCTGTTACCTTTTCTTTAATCTTTGAGTGGTGCCTGTACTCCTTGGCTTGTGATTCCCCTCTTCATCTTCAAAGTGTGTTACCTTTACATTTGCTCTTCTTGTTACATACACCTCCTCCTCTGATTCTGAGCCACTTTCTTCCCTCAAATGAAGACTACATGACTACATTGAGCCCAGCTGGGTAATTCACCATAATTTCCCCATTTCCAAATCTTGAACCTAATCACACCTGCAGAGTCCCTTTTGCCTTAAAAGGGAACATACACAGCATCTTGGGATTAGAATGCAGACATATTTGGGGAGGTCATTATTCAACCTACTCAATCCCACTTTCCACTGAAGGCACTGTTCTTTTCTCCTTCCACAGATTTAATTGATTAGGGATCACAACTGAGATAATTGGGCTCCCTAAACATGTCATCCATGTCATATATATCAATATGTTATAGAATAAGTTTAGAAAATAAGTTCTTGGTCTTAGAGGCTTCTGAGTGAATCCTTCTCCTCCACAGAATAGTTCATCTCTGAATACATTAGGTGGGTTTGTTAGGTTTATTTCTCTTGAAGTGCAGCAGACCCTTTCTGGGCCCTACCCACATCTCCTAACCTACTGTGCAAAGTGCCGGTATCTGCATCTCTTTGCCTAAAAATCACCCTAGTCTGAGAGCCTATTTCATCTGCTCAGGACAGGCTGGAAATTAACTACCTCCCCAGCCGCCCCCCCCCACCTCCATCAGCCCTGACTCATGAATGGAGCTTTTGTATAAATATCCCGGTTCTCTCAGTTGTTTATTGTAATTTGTTATATTGAAATATAATTCATCTAACATAAAACTTAGTATAAATTTCATTTTTTAAACATATTCACAATATTGTATAACCATCACTACCAATTCTGAACATTTCTACCCTTAGGCAGAGAAACCCATATCTGTTGATAGTTTCTCCTGATCCTGCCCCCCCCACCCTTTGGAACCCACCAATCTTCTTGCTGTTTCTGTGAATTGGCTTATTGTAGACATTTCCTATAAATGGAATCAAACAATATGTGGTCACTCACTTTTGGATGAATAACTTCAAGGCACATGTTCAATGCTGGTTCTCAGATTTCCCCAGCAGGATTAAACTCTTGCCCCACAGTGGTGATGAGTAATTAACTTGCTGCCTTTCCTTTCCTGTGTCAAGTTCTTACATTCCCAGCAGTGTTTCCTAGAATCACTTCCCAAATGATGTGCTTGCGCTTGAATCTTTGCCTTAGGGTGTCCTGGGGGAACCCAAACTGAAACACCAGGTATATCAAATTAATCTACTCATAAAATATACACTGAAGATTTACTCTGCACATAGAACATTGCTTAACACTGAAAATACAGCACAAACAAGTCTGACATGGTCCCTGCTCTCACAGAGGGTGTACAAGTTGGGAATAAAGGCTTTAAGCAAATTACGAGTCCAATGAGTAGTATGAAGGGGTGGGTGAGAGAAGGCCTCACTAAGGATGAGATCTGAGGAAGGGAAAGGAGTTTGCCAAGTGCAGAGGGTGGGGAAAATGTTCAGGCACAGCGATCCACTGCAAGAGGTGGAGCACGGTGCTTTGGGGGAACTGAGAGAAATCCATGTAGCTCTTGCAGACACACTTGGAGAATAGTTGTGCTAGGTACTTACATGTCCTTTCAGGGAAGAACTTGGTGTCCAGCTGTGGAATGCGTGGTCAGAAGACAGTCTGCAATGGTGAGCTCCTACTAGTGTGCCCCAGCTCCTGAGATCCACCTTGGCCCAGGTCGTGCCCTTCCTGGAGCTGCCTGCCTCTGGTGGCTGGGTGAGACCAGGATATAGAGGCACAGCCATCTGGCCTGGCTGGGGACATTCTCCTGGAACAGTACTGGCCCCAGAGCTCCCGGCTACGTGCGTTGTGTCTGCGTTGTGGTTTAGTTGCTTCCTCAATCCAGCCCTGCTTCTGTCTCCTTCGTTTCACGGGTGTTGGTCCTTAATAAATATCTTGCTCCTTGAACACTGAAATAGAATTGGCTCCTGGAGGACCCAACCTCCAGGCAGACAAACAGGAAGGCATTGGGTTCCAAGTAGTATTGCAAGGTTTTTTCTCAGACACCAAAGGGGTGAGGGTCTTTGAGACCTGATTGACCCCGATTTTACATATACTGATCAAGAACGACTTTGGAATCTTCACAGAAGGATCTGGCAGGAAGTTTGCCTTTGAAAAATTCTGGAAGTCTGAGAAGAGCTCAGGGGAAGTGAAGATTTATGATGAGTCTCAACATTGGGGGCACATTTAAAATACATTTTATTCTTGTGGCTCACTGGCTTAAGCCTCTGCCTTCAGCTCGGGTCATGATCTCAGAGTCCTGGGATCGAGCCCACACCGGGCTCTCTGCTCAGTGGGGAGCCTGCTTCCCCTTCTCTCTGTGCCTGCCTGTCTGTCTACTTGTGATCTCTCTCTGTCAAATAGATAAATAAAAATTCTTTAAAAATAAAATGCATTTTATTCTTTGTATGTGTTTTTCTAAATTCGTCTCAAATAATAACGTTTGTATATACCTATGTACATGAACCATACACGTAATATGTCTATTTGGATTTACACAGGCTTCATCACTGGATCCCCCAGGAATGTGAGCAAAAGAGAACATCATAGAGATATTTTTTTTCCCATAAAGGATAATATTAGATTACCTACTGTTGGCATTTAAAATTTTATGTCCTGTCTGGGTAGTAGACTTTTAAAATGATAATTAGATGCTACTCCAGTGGGTACTTTGAAAAGTATTAAATATTAAATAACTTGAATATTTAACTTACATTATTGGAACAGGGGTATCTACACTCCTTGGCCCTTACTTTAGGGTGTACCACTAGAGTCTAGTCTGTCTCCAAAGTACAGAAACAGGAGCTCCTTCCCACCCTAAGGGAGGGTCCTAGGATGCTTCTCTGCAGATATTTTGGAACATATGGACAGTGGCATGACCTGGGTCCCTAAATGACTAGAGGCCTGGTGGTGGGCTTTGCCACGAAGGAAAGGGTGGGCTGTCTTAGGTGGCCTGCTGAGTTGCTAGAGTTGTTTTACCTGGCACTCTACCCAGATGCTCTTGAGGTGCCCCTCCCAACCGTCCCTTCCTGAGCACCCTGGCCCAAATCTTCTTGACTTGAAGACCTAGGGTCCATGACCTAAAGCTTCGTTTCATGTCCCTTCTTTAAGTTACTTCCTCAGGTTCTGAGAACACCCCTGTAGACCAGATCCACATCCAGTATCCTTGTCCCCTCTTTGAGGGTGGGGGTTGGGGTACTATCTTTAGGACTTTACAGTGATTTCAGAGGAAATAAATAAAAATACGTGATACTATAGCAAGATGCATTTTGAATATGTGAAAATGAAAACAACTTCATGTACATGAAGTTCTAGAATGATCAAAACTACAGTGACAAAAGAACAGTAGTTGCCTCTGAAGGGGAAATTGGATAGGGGATAGAGGATGTTTACTAGAGTGAAGGAAATGTTCTAAATCTTGCTGGGGTAGGGGTATTTGTTTGTCAAAACTCATTGACCTGCTTATTTAAAATCTGTGCACCTTATTTTATGTAAATTAAAAAAATATAGGATGGCAGCTCAAAAATGGAAAAGAAATGACTGTATAAAACTAATTCAGGGGGTGCCTGGGTGGCTCAGTGGGTTAAGCCTCTGCCTTCAGCTCAGGTCATGATCTCAGCGTCCTGGGATCGAGCCAGGACATTGGACTCTCTGTTCAGTGGGGAGCTTGCTTCCTCCTCTCTCTCTGCCTGCCTCTCTGCCCACTTGTAATCTCTCTCTCTGTCAAATAAATAAATTAAAAAAAAATCTTTAAAACTAATTCAGGTAAGATTTACATTTCAAACTTTTTTGGCAAATTTTTTGACCTAGGTAGGGGCAGTTAAAGGAAAGGACTCATCAGTAACATACAGGTCTGTGAAGGAATATACAAACATTTTTAATCCATCATTATTCCTTATTAGCAATTCAGAATCTGACATGAAACAAAGTTCTTTGAACAGAGAGGAAAATTGTTTTTACATATCATGAATTCATGTTAGTTAGATGAGATTTGGTACACTTTTCTTTAGCTTTTGTCTTTAGCCAACACCCAATATTTCCACCTACAGGTAAGCCACAAATATAGGTGACTCTTTGCCCTGCTTGTTCACGTCAAGTGAATGCCAGTTAGTGTATGCTCTGGACAGATAAGGGCAGCTCACTCAGAGACCAAGCACCACATGACCCCAGAGTGATGAGAGACAGGTAGGGTGATAATTTCTAAAACTGGGTGAGGTGACATAGCCCTGTGGAATACGCCAAATGCTGGCCAGATCAAAACACTCTTGAGTATGGATGCCAGAAAACCCCAGGGCACAGGATGAAAAATTCAGTTTGGATATCAGACAAGCAACAAATAATCTTTTAGTATAATTATGTATGGGGTACTTATATATACATCCCTTTCATAAATAGGGTATATAGACACACACACACACACACACACACACACACACAGGGGACATAACTACAAAGGACATAATTAGATTAAAAACTTATTTAAATCTGAAATTCAAATTTAACTGGCATCCTATATTTTTATTTGTTAAATCTGGCAACTCTGTGCTTGGGGTATGCTGAAAGGGCAAGATTTTTTTGTTTGTCAGTTTGTTTTCAGTGAAAATCTGAGACGCACAAAATCTGAGCATGCGTTTCTCAAACTTCAGCTTGCATTTGAATTACCTGCAGAGCCTGATGAAACAGACTACTGAGCCCAACTTTCTGATTAACTAGGTCTGGGGTGAGGGCATGAAACTGGACATTTTTAACCTTCCAGGCATTGCTGATTCCAGGGATTGCATCTGAGAACTGACTGGAGGCAATACATTACAGATGTATGCATAAGGATTGCTAAAAATACTATGTGAAGGTATGCTATTCATTGCCTTTCTGTCCAGCACACTAAGCTGTGCTTCACTAACAAGGGGCAACACATCAAACATATCATGTATTGTCATGCAATATCAATAAACCATTTATTATATATAGTTGCCTATGTTGCCAGACTTGATAGCCACTCTATAGGTTAAGTGCCTCTGTTGTGAACAGATTGCCTTTTAATGTGTGTGACGTTAAAATTCCATATTAAAATTAGAATAGAAGTAAAATTTTGATAAGGTCATTAAATAGGAACATCAGAGAACCTTTGCTAAATTAGATGCCAGATTAATATTCAACAAGGTGAGACCCTCAAGAATTTATTTACATTTTATTAAAACCACCACAATTTCCAAATGTGAAATTCCAAATGGAATTTCCAATTTCCATTTTTATTTTTTCCTTTTTTGAGAGAGAGAAATACATAGGGAAAAAAATGAAAGAAGATTTATCTGGAAAAAACCCAGAAGATTTGTCTGAATCCTTTGGCCACTGTTAGGAAATATTGGTCTACCATAAATAGATGTAAAAGGTAAGAAATACCTTAACAGATTACATATATATATATATATGTAATCTGTATATATATATATGCTGTAGTATATATAGGTGAAATGATAGGATATCTAGAATTTTCTTGAAAATACTGCATCAAGAAGGGCACCTGGGTGGTTCTGTCAGTTAAGCATCTGATTATTGGTTTTGGCTCAGGTCATGATCTCAGGGTTGTGGGACAGAGTCCTGTGTTGGGTTCTGTGCTTAACACAGTCTGCTTGAGATTCTCTCTTTCCCTCTCCCCCTCCCCCTGTGCTTTCTCTCTGTCAAATAAATAAATAAATAAATCTTTAAAAAAAATATCGAACAGGGGTGCCTGGGTGGCTCAGTGAGTTAAGCCTCTCCCTTCAGCTCAGGTCATGATCTCAGGGTCCTGGGATCAAGCCCCGCAACAGGCTCTCTGCTCAGCAGGGAGCCTGCCTCCCCCCCCTCCCCCCGCCTGTCTCTCTGCCTGCTTGTGCTCTCTCTCTGTCAAATAAAAAGAAAAATATTGCAACAGGAAAAAAGTTAGAGGAAAGATGAAATAAGTTTGGCAAAGTAAGATGTTGATAATTTGTTGAAATTAGCTGTTAGGAGCATGGCGTTTATGCTACTACACTACTTTCCTTTGCAGTATGGTTAAAAAATTTCTGAAATAAGTTAAAAAAAAATCTCAGGACTTGGCTTATATTCTCAGCTTTGCCACTAATTAGATGAAATAATATTCAGATCACTTAAATATTCTGTGCCTTAATTTTTTTACAAATGATTGGATAGCAATTAGCAAGAAATAATTGGGCTAGGTTTACTGTATAGGTAGCACTCAGATGTTACTATCTAAATTCCCAAGGATGTTGTCAGATTACTGGAAAGTATAATGCACTTAAAAAAACTAAAATCAGTTTTCAGGTATTATTGTCACAAAGTCTATTTTGGAAATTCTTTGAGTACAAATGCTTGGAGCATAGGTCCGTGGTAAATGAAAGTTCCCAAAGACTTCTTTTTCGTGTGTGTTTAAGAAGAGTTATTTAGGTTACATATCTGCTGAGAGAGCAGAGAGGCTCAGACTCCTACACTGGAATAGGATAGACCAAAAAAAAAAAAAAAAAAAGTTGCACATCTTGGCTCTTTTGTGTTTCCAAAGAAAAAGCAAAGCAATCTTTAAGATTTCTAAATGCCATCTGTATCTACTAACAAGGTAAAATAATTTAATTTGGACACTTTTGTGGTTGATTCCCTAAAAGGCAGGTAAATACAGGAGGAAAACTTAAAGGTCAAGAATATGCAAGCTTTTGTGTCTGGTGCCCTGTGTGCATGAGCATGAGCAGTTGAGAAATTTTGGAATGCAATCCAGGCATGGCTTTCTTCCCCATATAGAACAGGGGAGATGATGTCCCCCTTACTTGTGAGCTTAAAGCCATGGGTATGGTTCAGGTCCGGAAATGGGCCATGACCTGAAAGTCTGGGGACAGGAGTGTGTGACTGCACATCCAGCCATCAATGGGATGGTAAACTGAGCCCCGCTGACTGGCACTGAAGACGCAGGAACAGGTGCAAGCTATGATGAGAATGTGCCTGCACTCAGTGGTGTAGTGTAGACATGGGTACTTTATGAACAGTGCAGGGTGCACTTGGCCTCCTGAATTTTTGGAAATTTTTTCCTGTAGTTATTAAACAATCCTTGCCACAAGCAATTACTCTCTGCATTCTGTGTGAAGAGGGTCAAAATTCTTTCATAGTGTGTGTTTAACAGTATTTTCTCTGTTATGGACTGAATGTTTGCATCCTCTCCTCATTTATGTGTTGAAGCCCTAACCCTCTGTACAGATGGATTTGGAGATGGGGCCTCTGTGGAAGCCATTACGGTTACATGAGACCGTAATTGTGGGGCTCCATACAGTAGGATTAGTGCCCTATGAGAAGAGACACTAGGGCACTTGTGTTCTCTCTTTCTCTCTCTGTATCTTTCCTCCCCCTCACTGTATTCTCCTTCCACACCTTCTACCTCCCCCATGTGGTCAATGAAAGGCAAACCAGGAGGAGAAGGATTATAAAGAACTGAATTGTCTAGAAGCCTGATCTTGGACTTCCAGTCTCCAGAACGGTGAGAACATAAATGTCTGTTGTTTAAGCCACCCAGTCTGTGGTACTTTGTTATGGCGCTTGAGCAGACTAACACACCCTCCGATGGCCAGATGAAAGTACTTCCTGTGGAGAGGAATCTGGAGTCTGAGACCTATATTTGACCCTTGAACAACAACATGGTGTGATTTGGGGCACTGGCCCCTCTCAAAGTAAAAAATCCTCAAATAACTTTTAGCTCCCCTAAAACTTAACTACTAATAACCTATTGTTGACTGGAAGCCTTGCCAATAACATAGTCCATTAACACATTTTGTATGTTATATGTATTATATACTGTATTCTTACAATAAAGTAAGCTAGAGGAAAAAATGTTGGGAAAATCGTAAGAGAAAATATTTACAGCACTATAGAGTAATAAATATAAGGGGACCCACACAGTTTAAACCCAAGTTGTTCAACAACCAACTGTATTTGGAAAGGCAGGCCAGAGAAGGGTGTTTCAGCTGGGAAGAGTGATGGTAGTAGTGGGATTTCCTGAGGAGTTAAGAGGCAAAATCAGAATTATCTTTAGCCCTTCAGGGAAGGGGAAGGGGAGAAGACAGTTTTGTACCAAAAATTTGTATCCAGTCATAGGAGGGACACTTTTACTACTATTATTTAGGTACTCCTTGAAATAAGTAACTGGTTTTAACAAAATAGGTAGATTGCTATAAGATCTGTGGTTGAAATGTTGATTGTGATTCAAAGTGTCTTTTTTTCTTTTTTAAAGGTTTTATTTATTTATTTATTTATTTATTTATTTATTTATTTATTTAATTGAGAGAGATCATGAGCAGGGAGAGAAGCAAAGGGGGAGGGAGAGAGAATCTCCAGCAGACTGAGCTGAGTGTAGAGCCTGTCATGGGGCTTAATCCTGCAACTCTGAGATCATGACCGGAGCCAAAACCAAGAGTCAGATGCTTAAGTGGCAGAGCCACCCAGGCATCCTAGAAAGTGTCTTCTAAATGAAGGCAGTTTAGCTAAAGATAAAAAATAATAGGGAATAGACTCTCAAGTATTTTAAAGGGAAGATAAAAGCTAGCGTTCATATTTATGAGTCTAAAAAGAATATTATCTTGATTTCAAGTTCCCAGTACAAAATTAATTTGGGGAGTATGTGGTAAATTTTACTCAGAGTTATTATTATTGTCACAAATAATTAGTCAATTATTGACCATTCCTGGTTATCTCAGTGCTACCTCTTTAGGATGTCCTTATGCATCTCCCATGATAGTTTGTGACAGGTGCAGTGACACTTGTTTCAAATGTTCATTCTTTAATGAAATTCTGTTGACCCTGGCACAAAGCCATTAAATTGTCTATTCATATTTGCTGCTCTACCAAATGAAAACCTTATTCAGTATTTCAGACCAATATTGCTTGAGATAGACAGCTGGATCTAAACACATCCAGCAACACAATTTCTGCTTAGCAGCTATCAGTCTCCCTTAGAATACTGAATATAGCTTTAAATTACTGAAGAATTCTAGCTAGGGTAGCAGGGATCTGTGCTTCTTCCAACAGCATAGCTGTAATAGAAATTCAATATCTGAACCTAACACTAGTCATTGGTTGTTGCAAATTATTTCTTTCTTTCAGAGCATGTATGCTGGACTTTTGGCTCACTTCCATGGAAGGGCTGGGTGTTCCCCACTGGGGAAGCATTTACTTTTGAGTCTGTTTGAAACTTAGAACACACTGTTTCAGTGTTATGTGGGGAGCTATTCTCTTAGTTTAACTCATAGCTAAATTATAAGGCGAATAGTACTCTAGAGTCTAGACACTATTATGTCTTGAGTTATCATTTGATATGCTTCCCTCCCTGAGCCCGGGCTGGTGGAACAAGGATGGATACCCTAGGCAGGCACTTCTTTAGGGCATCCTCTGGGGATAGAGGAAGCAGTCCTAGAAGGCATAACTACAGAAACAAATTGGGGGAATTGGCAGCACATTGGAAATGAGGGGTTAGAGTCTGCTTTAGAAGATCTTCAAGTTGCCTTTATTTTCATGTGAATTATTCAGATGTCTTAGCAGTTCTCAGTGCAATTTGTTTTGTGAAATATATTAGGCATTCAGTGTGGCTGTTTTCAGGTTTATTATGCAATATTCTGATTCACGAAAATATTCCATTAAATGCAATCGCTCATGTAATTACTTTGCTTAATCTAAAGCATACTTTAATTAACATTGCACAGAATTCTGATTTAATCAATTAGATTTGATCTAGTATAACTTAGTTGTAAATACTTTTTATGATGCAGCAGCTCAAAATAATTATTGAGAGCAAAGGTAACATATGACACTACCTAAAACTAATACATTTCCTATGTTAAGAAAAGTAAATCATAATTTGAACTATAATTTTATTATTTGAAAAATTAATATAAAGAATAGATTATTATGTTTCCATTAATAGCCTATTAAAATAATCTCATGAGGGAGTGTTAGAACTTTAAAAAATATGCTTTATTGTTGTATGTATTCCCTAACAATTAGGCTTGAGAACAAAAGATTAATCTCAAGTAAGATTCACCACTTTTTAGCTTTGTAAATAGGCTCATTAACATAAGTATCTCATGATATTTGTCTACTGTTATGGGTTGGATTTTGTTTCCTCCCAAAAAGATATGTTGAAGTTCTAATTGCCTGTACCTCAGAATGTGACCTTATTGGAAACAGGGTCATTTAAGATGTAATTCGTTAAGATGAGGTCATACTGAAGTGGGATGGGCCCCTAATCCAATATGGCTGCTGTCCTTCCGAAAACATGGCCATGTGAGGACAGAAGACGCACAGGGTGAAGGCCATATGAGAGGAAGGCTGAGTTCAAAATTATGTAGCTGCAACCCAAAGAACATTAAAGACTGCGGGCAATCAATCAGAAACTAGGAAGAGGCAAGGAGTGATTTCCTACAGGTTTCAGGGGGGGCATGGCCATGAACTTGATTTTGGACTTCCCATCTCTAGAACTGAGACAATAAATTTCTATTGTTTTAAGCCACCCAACCTGTGGAAATTTGTTATGGCAGTCCTATGAAACTAATATAGTCACTAAAACTATCTGAGAACTATAACTCAACATAACCAGAACCTATAAAATTGCTTTTAATAGTAGTGGGGGGAGGGTGAGTGTCTTGCTAAACTATTTTAAAAAATGCAGGTGCTGTTTTTAGTTTGAAGTTAACGTTTACATTCCTAAGCAAGTATTTATATTTTTAAATAAAACACTTTTTGTTCTCAGCACCCCTCCTCACACATAGCACCTAGCAGAGTGCCTTGAACATACATCTAGCAGTACATTTTGTGACTTAGTTTTAAAAGATTAAAAATGAAAGTAGCCTATAAACATTAAAATACCCACTTACAGAATTTGAGCTGTAAAATATATATAGTGCTACAGAAATGTGAGAGCAACCACTGAAAAGAATTTACATGAGGTTCATGAAGGCAAAATTTCATTCTGAATTAATAAGTGGATAATAAACAAACTATATACCCATTTAGTTTGTAGATATTCATATTGTATATTTTCTGTTGCCCTCATTTTGACTTTGAAAAAATACTCTGTACCTACACTATGTGAAGGGCAGGGGAAAATAAAATAATAAAATAAAATAATATAAATGTAAGTTCTTGGTATTAATTTGCTAGTTGACATCATTATATAGAGTATGGAACAGATGGAAATTAAAAATATAATAAAAGATGAATTTGGGGGATTATCTGTAAATTCTTTCACCTCCCTGAATAGGCAAGAATTGTTTATTGTTTTGTTGTTGCAGGGATGATCATGTTTGACAGAAAGGCATCAACCGACACCAGCAAATGTTGTGGACAGAGACAGCTAAGAGAGCAAGAGTTACATAGTATGCTCTCAGTCAAAGGGAAGTTTCCTGGAGTCAGGGGTCCACACAGGTGACTGTGTGGATCTTTGTCAGGTCCTCTGAGAAGCAGAACCTTTCCATCCTTGAGCGTCTTCATAAGCCTCTGGCCCTTCTGGTTATTCTGAACACTTGGGTTCTCGCCTGTTCTATGGGCAGAAATAACTAGTTTAAAATAATCCCCAAATTCAGGTAATTTCTGAGCATTTACTGGCAGATGGGATGAATTGAAGTTTAAATTCCCAGATGTACTATTTCTTAGCAGGCCTAAGAGCCTCAAATCTGCCTGAGATCCCTTCCTACAAATATGTAACTGAAACTACAAGATAAAAAGATATATTAGATTTGTAAAGCATAGAAAAAAATTAGTATTTCCTGGTTATCTACTACACTCGAGGTTCTCTGCTAAGCATTCTACATATAATCTCATTTAATATTTCTTTAAATTTAAATTTAATTTTTTAACTGAAAGGTACATTTTATAAACATCAAAAAGACTGGGTGGTAAATAGTTGGAAGTGCACTTTAAAAAACACTTTCTTTAAAAGGAATACACTTTGTGTGATGTTTTCATAATTAAAAAAAGCAAAACCAGTCAAATAATATGACAAGGTTTATATTAAAAACAGCAGTCCTCAGCCCCACCCTTCCTTACTCCCTTTCCTTAGTCCAATAATTCTCAATCTTCTAAATTATTTCTTCTTGAATTTACTTTCTTATGTCTAAATAACAAGCATATCCTATATTACTTGATTTCTTTTTCTTTCAGGTTTAGATGTTTATTGACTTCCTGCTATGGCAGATGAAGATTTAGCTCTGCTATACCCCTCCTCTCACATACATTACTTCTTCCTCCCCTTCAAATACTTTTTTATCACAGTTTTTGGTTAAATAAATATTTAGGGCTAATATTATTTTAACTATATAAACATTGTTTATAGCTAAGTCATAGAGTATACCATGATTATATTTCTTCTCTTCTATAGCTCATTGTTTTCACCAAAGTTAACAACTGCATTTTGTTGTTGCTTGCTTGGTTTCTGTGCTTTTATTATATATTTTATATACCAGATTTTCTGATATAAGTAAAAATTGCCTCTGATCATATGTTCTGTTTTGTGTTTATCTGGGAGAACTTCATCTGAGTCTTCAGCTCTCCTTTTTTCTATTCCAAGTTGGTGGTTCTCTAAGCCTGGTAGATAGCTGTTACTGGGACTTTTCCCTTCACCATTATCTTGAGATTTTTTCTTCTTCCATCCCTATCTCCTATGTGGGAATTCCTATTTTCTGAGATCCTACATCTTTTTCTTAATTTACTCCCTCAATTTGGTACAGCATATCCTTCAGGAAGTTCCTGAGAAAGGTTAATAATTTAGGAGCTCAATTTTATGAAAATGTTTGTATTCTACCCTCACATTTCATTGATCATTTTCCTGGGTGAAGATTTTTACGATAATATTTCCCCTGAAAACTCTGAAGGCATTTCTTCATTCTTCAAGCTTCACTAGTGCTGTTGAGAAGTTTCATGTTACTCTAGTCCTCATTCCTTCGTGATTGTTTTTTTCTTCCCCCTTCTAGAAGTTTTTAGGCTCATCTTTTCATCCTGGTGTTCATGATGTGTCTCGGTCAGATAAATCCTCCAAGGGGATTTGCATTTCCTTCTACCAAATACTTGAGGGGTATAATCAGTCTGGGATTAGACTGGATTAAATTCTTGGCTAGATGTTTATCATACCATTTTTACAGTCTGAATTTGGGCCACAAACCAGAGAGAGATGACCTGTGATTCAGTTGCAGTGTCTCCCCTCTCTACTCTTGCCAAAATTGAAATAGTCAATTTTCCATTGAAGACGGTTTAGAGGTTTATTTGTAATTTACCCTTGCCCTGTGGGTACAGGCCTTGGGAATCCTAGAATTCTGGTGGGAGGAGAATCTGCTAATAGACTTCCCACCCTGGAAGAGCCTTGGGTTTTGTTCTCTGCTCCCATTCTCCAATATGCTGTGAAAATCAAAGTCTGCATTCACTTGGCTTAACAAATGCTCTCAGGATAACAGCGCACGACTTAGCTCTCCAGCAATTCCTGCCTTGCTTGAGATTTTCCTACTTTTTTTGTTTTATGTTTTAAAGGTGATTCAAAAAATTACATTTTGTCCAGAAGTTGTAGTTATTTCCTAGAGTCCAGATACCTATCTTGTCATATTTCTGGAAATGGAAACCTGTACCACTTTTCTAAGTCTCAATTTCCTCATCTGAAAAATGAGATTAATAGGAGTATCTACCTCATAGTATTTGAGCAATACATGAAATTACTAGTGTAAAGCTCTTAACGCTTTGCTTGGTTTCTGTGCTTTTATTATATATTTTATATACCAGATTTTCTGGTATATAAAGCAACGCTGGGACTTCAATTAATGTTTACTTCTGTTTTTGTAACTGGTATTCTCAGAGTCTAAACATGAATGCTCTATCTTGGTTTATTTTTATAGGGATATGATGCACTGATGCCAGGTTATGAAGATGTGAAGAATCTAAGGTCTTGATAAGTTGTCTATTTATTAAGAAATATAGTTGTCTCTGTTTCAAAAGTTTCCACCACAAATGAAAACAAAGTGATTGAACAACATTAGTAGCCTAAATCTTAATTGAGAAAAGGAGATTTATTGCAGTGAAATCCTTAATTTGTACATTTCTTGAGACAACAGAGCTTGAAAATATCCCCTCTTCCCCTTCATCAAATATGACTCAAAATGATATAAAATGGAGGATTTCTCTTACAGCAAACTAGGGTATGCTCAGATTCTTTTAACCAATTTTGTATTGCCACAGAAACTTGAATTGCATAAAGTAGGTCCTTTTAAAGTCCACAGATATGTTCTTTCTAAGAAGTTGCCCTTCTTTTTAAAGACAATCCCCCCTCCCCCAACTGACAAGTAGCTCTTGCAGAGAACCAGCCATCTGGTGGTTGACCCGACCCTTGGGTCTCAGGGACATTTCTTTAGGAGGTGCATTGTGATATTCTTCACAGCCAGCATGGTCTCTGTACAGGTTGGTTTGATGAGCACCTCTGGAAGTAAAAATCCAAAATGTCCAGTGTCACGAAGTTCAAAAGCAAATGTGTAGGGTATTCCGTGTTTGTAGGCCCAATCCATTGAGCTACCAGAGCTCACATCTAAAAGTTAAAAAAAAAAAAAAAAAAGAACCTCGCTGAAAAGTCTGCATAATTTTCTAAGTTCATCTGTAGTACTTTCTTACTAGGCTATCTGAAATCCTTCTAATTAAACACTGTTTCAGCAAGAATGATTTAACAGTAGTTCCTTGGTGTTAGGATCATGGAATTTAAGAATCCGACCTGCCATCATCTTGGAGGATCTAGACCGGGTAGTAATGCTTTTCCAGTGTGATGACCTCTAAATTTCTCAGCCTCAATTCCAGTAACATTTATCTCCACCCTCACTTCAGTCACCTATAAACAACCTAATCCCTGGCCCAGTTTCTCTGTTTTCACTTTTTGAGAGGGATTTGGAGAAAGTCTTTGCTGTAAAATCACACTGGTCACTGATGTCCTCTGTTCTCAGTGCTGCTCCAGTCTCCTTTTTCTAGAACTTCACTTACCAAACATTTCTCAGGCTCTTGTAGGCCTATTCCTCACTGAACCATATTCCCCATGCCCATAAAAGGTAATCATCCCACGGCCTCCTCTACTGACATCACAGCCCTCCAGCTGTCCTCATTCTAGCTCAGACGCGGAGCCCTTGCATGGCTTTTTGTTTGTTTATTTTTTTCTATAAGGGACATCTTTTTATTCCATTCATCATTGTCTTCCTTGGTAGTCAGAGGGTCCCTTCTCTGGGACCTAGTTTAATTAATTAAACCACCTTCTCTTGTATCTGCGTTGACCAAAATATTTAAGCACGAATTTCATATGGCACTTCCTTCTCATGCTATATGCCATCCTTTTTTTTCTTTGTCCTTTGCTTTAGAACATAAAAAGAATCCATACATGTTGCCTCTATATCCTCAACCACTTATAGTCTGGTTCTTGCCTCTGCCTGTTTACGAAAACTTTGTTCTTGAAGGTCACCAGTGACAGCAGGCCTAATCTCCTTTCTTGCTTTGCTTTCCCCTCCGCAGACCCCACTTTCAACCTCTCAACAGCCTTTAGTGTAGCTGGTAATTCATTGGGAGTTCTCTCTTTCTGGCTCCTGTGACCTCACATGCTCCAACTTTTCAGCACAGGTTGAAAGTACAGGCACTAGAGGCAAACGAAGGGTTTGGGCTGTATCAGATCCCACCACCTATTGTGACTTGTCTGAGCCTCAATCTTCCCTTTAGAAAAAGGGATGGTAATACCTACTGCAAAGTGTCGTTGTGGAAATTAAACAAAATAATGTGCTAGGATACATAAGCCCTTATTATTTTGCATCTTTACGCCCCAAAGTGCCTTGTATGTAGTTTTTAGCGTAACAGGCTCTTAATAATTATAAATAAAACTTTTATGGAAGAATCTTTATAGGGACAACTGGGGGCTCAGTTGGTTAAGCATCTGCCTTCGGCTCAGGGTCCTGGGATCGAGTCCCATATCAGCTCCCTGCTAAGCAGGGAGTCTGCTTGTCCCTCTCCCTCTGTGCTCTCTCTCTCTCTCTCTCTTACTCTTGCTCAAGTAAATAAAGAGAATTTTTTAAAAAAATAAAAAAAGAAGAATCTTTACAAACTTTTTTCTTGAAATTAATATGATCCAGACTGACCTAACTCTGTTATTATTAAAAATTTTTCAGAGTATGTTCATCTGCTCGAATAATATCCTTTTTATCCTATTTTTGCCAGGAAAAGTTAGAGATAAATTATGTTAAGATGACAATTAAAACACTCTGCTGTTTCTCAGTCTCCCTTTGGTTTGGTTAAGGACAGAAAGTAGGCTGTGGCTTCATTGTCCCTCTGGGTTAGAGTACACTGGAATTGCAAATAGTAGTCATAGAAGCCAAAGTCAGAGTCAGTGTGTGCCAACAGTTACATCATCGTGATGTGACAGCCTCATTTCTATGGTAACAGGTTGTTCTTGGTAAATATAATACTATGACTGTGGCTTTATATCAAGCTGAAAAGTTAAACTGTAAGATTGTTTAAATATTAATATTTAAACCTAATATATATTATATTGGTAATAATTAAGAATATGATTTTAAGAAATACTGTATTTCTTTTCTCAGGATGACATTACAAAAAACTTTTTTTTAAAGTATGGTTTTGTTATTTTAAAGATTTTATTTATTTATTTGACAGAGAGAGAGTGGGGGGAGCACAAATGCGGTAGGGGAGGAGGGAGAAGGAGAGGGAGAAGGAGTCTTCCCCTGAACAGGGAGCCTGACATGGGGCTCGATCCCAGGACTTTGGGGTTGTGACCTGAGCTGAAGTCAGACACTTAACTGATTGAGCCACCCAGGTGACCCCGAAAAACAGTTCTAAAAAGGTCAGCATGAGACCAATGATCATAGACTTTGAAAACAATTCTGATACTTAAGACATTCATTATTAGGATAAACTTATTTGATAAGCAATGTTAATTGGCAAACCAAACTTTTCTGTGAAGGCTGAAGAAAGCGAGTGGTTAAGAATATAATAATTGTAGGTTAAAGAAATCAAGGAGAAATTTGGTACTTCACTGAAAGCAAAATTAGATGTCAGTAACTATACATATACATACAACCTATGTGTATGCATACATAGACATTCAGATATATATGATTTCTTGCTAGATTTTCCAACTCATATAGTTGAAAAATTTTAGAGTTTGAGAGGCCATGAGAGATGACTTAGTCCAATTCCTCACTTAACAGTTGAGGAAACCAAAGCCCAGGATTAATATCCTGGCCAGGATTATATCCTGATTAGTGCCAAAATCAGGGCTAGAATCCCCGTCTTCTGGTCTTTTGTTCAAGTTCTTTCCATATACCCAGTTGCTCTTTATTTCAATAAAATATTAGCAAATCACATTCAGCAGTACATGAAGGGAATTATTCACCATGATCCAGTGTGATTTATTCCTGGGCTGCAGGGGTGGTTCAATACTTGCAAGTCAATCAACATGATATACCATATTAATAAAAAAAAGGATAAGAACCATATGATCCTGTCAATAGATGTTGGAAAAGCATTTGACAAAATATAGCATCCTTTCCTGGATCCTTATTGGAAGTCTTAGCCTCAGCAATGAGACAACAAAAAGAAATAAAAGACATCCAAATTGACAAGGAAGAAGTGAAAATTTACTCTATGCAGACAACATGATACTCTATGTAGAAAACCCTAAAGACTCCACCGAAAATTGCTAGAATTCATACATGAATTCAGCAAAGTTGCAGGATGTAAAATCAATGTGCAGAAATCTGTTGCATTTCTATAAACCAATAACAAAGCAGCAGAAATCAAGAAATTGATCTCATTTGCAACTGCACCAAAACCAGTAAGATACCTAGGAATAGGTAAAGAAGTAAAAGGTGTGTACTCTGAAAACTATAGAACACTTATGAAAGCAATTAAAGAAGACACAAAAAAGGAAAAACATTTTCCATGCTCTTGGACCAGAATAACAAACATTGTCAAAATATCTATACTATTCAAAGCAATCTACACATGCAATCCCTATCAAAATATCACCAGCACTTTTCACAGAGCTAGAATGAACCATCCTCAAATTTATATGGAACCACAGAACCCAAATAGCCAAAGTAATTCTGAAAAAGAAAAACAAAACTGGAGGCATTACAATTCCAGATTTTGAGTTATAAAACAAAGCTGTAGTCATCAAGACAGCATGGTACTATAACAAACACAGACACATAGATCAATGGAATAGAATAGAGAACCCAGAAATGGACCCATAACTATATGGTCAACTAATCTTTGGATTCGTTTGCAGGAAAGAATGTCCAATGGAAAAAAATAGTCTCTTCACAAATGGTGTTGGGAAAACCACACAGCAGCACGCAGAACAATGAAACTGGATCACTTTCTTACATCACACACAAAAACAAATTAAAAATGGATGAAAGACCTAAATGTGAGACCAGAAACCAACAACATCCTAGAGGAGAACATAGAAACTTATTTGACCTCAGCTTTAACAATTTTCTTACTAGACATGTCACCACAGGCAAGGAAAACAAAAGCAAAAATGAACTATTGGGACTTCATCAAGATAAAAAGTTTCTGCACAGTGAAGGACACAGTCAACAAAACTAAAAGTCAGCTTACAGAATGGGAGAATATATTTGCAAATTATCTATCTGATGAAGGGTTAGTATCCAAAATCTACAAAGAACTTACCAACTTAACCCCCAAAAAACAAATAACCCAGTTAAGAAATGGGCAGAAGATATGAATAGACATTTTTCCAAAGAAGACATCCAGATGGGTTACAGACACATGAAAAGATGCTCAACATCACTCATCATCAGGGAAATACAAATCAAAGCCATGATAAGATTCCACCTCAGATCTGTTAGAATGGCTAAAATTAACAACACAGGAAACAATAGGTGTTGGTGAGGATGCAGAGAAAGAGGAGCCGTCTTGCACTGTTGATGGGAATGCACACTGGTGCAGACACTCTGGAGAACAGTATGGAGGTTCCTCAAAAAGTTAAAAATAGAAGTGTCCCATGAGCCAGCAGTTATACAACCAAGTATTTACTAAAAAGATACAAAAATACAGACTTGAAGGAATACATGCACCCTGATGTTTATAGCAGCATTATCAACAATAGCTAAACTATGGAGAGAACTCAACTGTCCATCAACTGGTGAGTGGATAAAGAAGTGGTACACACACACAAATGGAATACTAGCCACCAAAAAGAATGAAATCCTGACATTTGCAATGCTGTGGATGGAGCTAGAGTATATTATGCTAAGTGAAATAATTCAGTCAGTAAAAGACAAATACCACATGATCTCATTCATATGTGGAATTTAAGAAAGAAAACAGATGAACATATGGGACAGGGAAAAAGAAAAAAAAGGTGAGAGGGAAAGAAGCCATAAGAGGCTTTTAACAGTAGAGAACAAACGGAGTTGATGGATGGCGGTAGGTGGCAAATGGGCTAGATGGGTGATGGATATTATTGAGGGCCCTTGTTGTGATGAGCACTGGGTGCAGTATATAAGGGATGAATCAATGAATTCTACTCCAGAAACCAATATTGTACTGTATGTTAACTACCTAAAATTCAAATAATAAATTTATTTGAAAAAGAAGAAAAATTTTTAAAATCACCTTTTAAGGGGAAATTCAGCTGAAGCCGTTACATAAGAAACACAATTTCATAGCAAGAATGGTGGAGGAAAGGAATAAAAGGAAAGCTCTTTTAGGGCTGAGACATTACTTCATTATATTCTCAAGGCCCATTTCCACCCTTACAGTAGTTACAATTGTTTAAGGAGACCATTTGGGTACTTTCTACTGTCATAAGATCTCATTTCAACTTTGTAGTCATTACTACATGGTTGGAATAGTTTCTGCTTAGAATTTATTTCAATTGGTACAGTGATTTATGTCAAGCAGTGTAAAACTAATCAAATATAAACTCCTTCAATCTTCCTTGGCTAATTTGGTTGTCAAAAATTTCTCATTAAGGGGGAACACACGTCTTTTTTTTTTTTTTTTTTAAAGGAAGTCATTTTATAGGATCTTGGTTCAAGAGATGATTCTAACACAAAATACACAGGAAACTTACACAACGTGCTGGAGGCAGGTCCGTATCTATACTGTACCCCATATACTGACCGAAGTGCATTCACAGCTTTATAAGCTGCAGATTCCTGTGAGGGAAAAGGGAGAGCTGATATCACTTTACATCACTGCACTGAAACCCTTAGAAACACTGGCATATTGTTTGAGCCTTATCAGTCTTCTATTTGGAGAGCAAGGTTGGGCACATTAGGTAATAGGTATATTTAATAATAATGGTAATTATATTCCTTGTCACATGCTGCAGTTTATATTTTAGAACACATTACGTCCTTTGATTGATCCTTATACTAAGCCAGTGATCAGTAGTATTTCCATTTTACAGACAAGAAAGGAAAGGCTCAGCAAGGTTCAATGGGCAGGCTGGGGTTGCATAACAAGGAGTGGTCGAGGTAAGTGCCCATATCTCCTGATGCTGATTTAGTGTTCTGTCCTCTTTACTTTCATTCAGAGACACTTGTTTCTATGAATCACAAAATGCTTGACAGGGCAGAGCCCATGCCAGTCTTCTTCATAGCTACATATGCATTATTTAGCAATGTGCCTGTGTATAACAGAAGCTTAGTCAATATTTCTTGCATGAATGTTGAATAAGCATAGCTCTGCAAGGGTATCAAGATAATCTTATTGATCCTTAAGTACATACTTCAGTGGCTATGTACAAGGTATTTAAAACACACTTGGATCAATTAAGAAACACTTTAGTTCAGGAAGAGTGTCTTCTCTTATGCTATTCATTTATCCCTGTGGGAATGGCAAGAACAATTGTGGAATGCTCCATGACTTCTAGAGTTACATACGCCTCTGACAGAGCTCAGGTACTGCTAAGATAGAGAAATTCTGAGGTGGAACGCTACCTATCAATGCCCCAAATCAGGAAAAATGAACAACATAGTAAAAATACTAAAAGGCGAATGTTCTAACATGAACTAAAGTGATACTGACTACACTTCAAAACATTTTCAAATGGTATAACAGCATTGGTTTTGATAAGGAGTTAGAGAAGTATTGTATGACCAGTGAGAGGAAAAGAAGTATGGTGAAACCGGTATACAGCTCTCCTGTTTCAATTTGCCTATAAATAATTTATTATACTGGTTGAAGTTCTCTGGGCAACATGGCACTGTGTGTTGGGCCCAGCTTTAGCTTGCTGTCCTCATTCACCTCAGGGATGCATAAGGCAGCATTTGCAGCAAATGCCACTCTTGGTGGATATTAAGGGACAAGCCTCCAGAACCTGGCAGACAATTTATTATTCATCTCACTGAGGATGACATTCTCCTCTCAGGAGCCAACAGAAAAGGAATGTAAACACCATAATAAGATACTTTTATGGAGAATGTTCTGAGATTTTAACATCTTCTCCAATGGTTTCAGCAATATTCCATGGCAAGGGCAGATATTTCTACATTTAGAAGATTCCTGTGTTTTGCTGGTGAGGAGAATTTTGTTCCTCATTACTTCAGATGACTAAACTACCCCCAAAAATCTCTTAAGAAAAAAAAATACAACCACTTGGCTTATTTACACAAAATATATGCACAGTTTTAGTGTTTTGAGCTCATGGCACTTCTGTCACTCAGGTGCAGGTGGAGGCTGATAAGATGGTGGTCAGTCCGCAAAAAGTAAAAACTTCATAAAATTCTCTGGGAATTATTTTCCAGACACCTAGTTGAAAGAGTTTATGCAATTCCTCCTTTCTTTATGCTTCCTCTTTTCAATTGTTCAAAAGGACCCAGGCCTCACTTACTGAACCTCAACTAAGTCAGGAATATATTTTTTATTCAAATAGTTCTATATTTAAAGCAAGTTAATGAATGACCTAAAAATGTTAGTGAAACACAGACTCCTACGTTGATGGAATTTTTAAAACTTTTTTTTAAAAAGATTTTTTGTTTATATATTTCACAGAGGGAGAGACAGCAAGAGAGGAAACACAAGCAGGGGCAGTGGGAGAGGGAGAAGCAGGCTTCTTGCTGAGCAGGGAGCCCGATGCGGGGCTCGATCCCAGGACCTGAGCCAAAAGCAGACACTTAATGATGGAGTCACCCAGCCGTCTCTGACGGAATGTTTTTGAACAACTTATTAGAATTGAAGAGTTTCTGGTTAACATTCAGAGACTACCTAGTTTCTGAGAATTTTAATTGTGGCATTAGCGACTTAGATTATGTGTAACCTGGTAACAGGATTTCTCAACAGTGGTACTATTGACAGTCTGGACTGCATAATTCTTTGCTGCAGGAGGTTGTCCTATACATTGTAGGATGTTTAGCAGCATCCTTGACCTCTATCCACTAGCTGCCAATAATATCTTCCAGCCTTGTGATAATCAAAATGTCTTCAACATCGTTCAGTGTCTCTGGGAGGCAAAGTCATCCTTGATTGTGAATTACTGGTCTACTCTTTATACCACATCCAAGACAAAGGCAAAATCCGATCTAAGACAAAATGAAAATAAGCTTAACTCATGTAATAGTTTTAATATATTGCATACTCCGTTTAGTCTGTTGTGAGAATATAAATAGACACTGTGCCCAACCTAGAAAGGGCTGAATATAAACCTAGAGAAGCATTGTGTGATACAGGGTGGTTAAAAACAGGTTAACAGTCAGGTTAACAACAACAACAACAACAAAAACAACAAGCCTATTTGACTCACACAGTTGTTGACGAATTGCACTTTTTTTTTTTAAGATTTTATTTATTTATTTGACACATGGAGATCACAAGTATGGGTGATCAGAGTTCTTTGATAGGTAATCAGCTCACTTTAAGGTACAGGTTGAAACGGTGCCTCCTCCTACTTCCCCACCATCTTGTCTCTTCTGGAGATCACAAGTAGGCAGAGAAGCAGGCAGAGAGAGAGAGGAGGAAGCAGGCTCCCTGCTGAGCAGAGAGCCCAATCTGGGGCTCGATCCCTGGGATCATGACCCTGGGATCATGACCTGAGCCGAAGGCAGAGGTTTTAACCCACTGAGCCACCCAGACACCCCATGAATTGCACTCTTAAATAGAACTACCACCTTTACAAAATTTCTCAAGAGAATTTGCTCAGAGTTTTTGCTTGGTTATGCCAAGAACAAAGTTCCTCTTTGGACAGAATAGAAGTCTTCCCTGAGGCCTTCCTCAGACCTCCTCATGTTCTCCATTCCTTCCAGGTCCTAGACATCTGGGTCAGGAATTCCTGCCACTCCAACCAACTGGTGAAGGATTTAGAGTTCAAGGTGTAGGAAGAAAGAGGATGCTTCTCTTTTATCAAAGCTTTTAATTCAAGAAGAATTATACATACAGAAGAATATACACATTTTCAGTTCATAACTCAATGAATGATCACAAATTATACACACTCATGTAACCATTGTCCAGGCCAAAGGATAGAACTTCAACAGCAAAACCCAAAAGCTTTCCTTCCTATACGTCCTCCCTGTCACTGTTCCCTTCCTCTCCCTCATTTCTAACACTGTATATTAATTTGACCTGGTTTTGAATTTTACAGTCCTTCGGATGCTAGAGGCTCTGAATCAGACTCACTTTACAAGGCATTTTGCCCTACAGTGGATAGCTTGTTGGGTTTCTGAGATGAGGAAGAAAGAAACTGCTTTTTCACTGCCAAGTAATCTTATTCCTGAAGGACTGTTCATTCTCAGCACCAACTTGTCAGATACGTGCCCAGAGACTTAGTACCATTAAGCAAATAGTGCTCATAAATTAAATCTTGCCTTTAATTAATAAGAGTCAGACCATAATTTATGAACAATTATTTACTCAATAAAATTAAAAATAGTCCTGCATATGTGACTGAAGCTGTAATACTGAATACTGTAATACTGAATACTGAAGCTGTAATGTGTAATGTGTAATCACATCCATCCTGACAACTTTCTGTGTAACCCGTGCTAAGAATGTAAATTGGTTTGAAATGACTGCATTTGAGAAGCAGCGTAGCGCAGAGGTTCAAAGTGACAAGGCCAGAGCTGGACTGGGGGATGAAGCCTGGCCAGGGCACTTAGTAGCTGTGTGTTCTGTGTCTAATTACTTTATTTCCCTCAGTTTCAGTTTCCTCATCTGTAAAATGGGGACAATAATAGTTACCTATCTCAGATGTTTGTGGAAAATAAATGAGTTGATACGTAAAAGATGCTTATTAGAATAAACACAATATGTGTTTGCTATTACCATTACTACTCAGACCCCTTTTAGATTTAGAAAGGAAGCGTAAAGTGTGACATGCATGTACAAGTACAAATACTTACCACACAGCTGAAGTTGGGTATTGTTGCGTATTTGTAAGAATAAGGATACAGCAACATCTGAGCATATGCATGAAAGGAGAGGTAAGCTCTAATGTGCTTCCTGTGTTTTCGGAGGAAAGCGGCTACAGCTTTCACTTCTGGCTCAGATTCTGGGAAAGGTCCACAGTATGTATCATCACAAGGGTGCATAGAAGCTCCTTCATCTGCAAGATAGAAGAGGAAATGGGGTGATGGAATAGAGAGGCAAGAAGCAAGAAACACAAATCAGCTTTCTTAAACTGATTTTTCCTTTAGTTTCTATAAGCATTCGGTATTATTAAGCAGTTCACATCACTTCTCATTTACAGAAACCAATACTGAAAAATCCAAGGTGGTTCAAACCACCATGCACAATAGGAGGGTACCCTGAATAGGAGCTGGGCACTGATTGTTTAAATGAGCCTGCATAAACCACTTGGAAAAGGATGGCTTTATCA
The DNA here is from genome assembly GCA_004024625.1 of Mellivora capensis. Taxonomy (NCBI): domain Eukaryota; kingdom Metazoa; phylum Chordata; class Mammalia; order Carnivora; family Mustelidae; genus Mellivora; species Mellivora capensis. The sequence goes on from PISX010022069.1 coordinate 26,739, forward strand.
GTGAGAGACCTAATTCTATATGATCCCCCAGGTCAGGTAAGGCTCCTATACTCCATGATGCCTCCATTTTTCCTCCGTAACATTTAACACGCCTGTAATTAGTGCCCAGTTTTTACCTGCTTAACATTCAACCAATATTTACACTGTTCTAGGCGCCTGGTATACAAAGAAAAACAACACAGAAAAAACTCCCTGCTCTAGTATAAATATTCAGTCTGGATTCTTTGTTAAACTCTAATGTTCTGTGAAAGCAGGGACTGTGCCTTTCTTGCTGGGCACCTGGCAACTAGAACAATAGTATGCCAAGTGTTCAACAAATGCCTGTTAAAAAGTGAATGTCAGCTCAAAAGAAAAGGCTAGACATCTGCACAGGTGTCTGGTAAGATAAAAATACTGATACATCAAGAGCATGAAGGCAAGGCAGAAAGATGCCAAAATAATTTCCGTTTTTAGATAAGCAATATCCAAACTGGTTTTGTAAAACCCAAGAGGCTTCTCTAGTTATCTTGGGGATCAGTAAGAATTCAGTTAAGAATCCTCAAAACTAAATCTTAATAATTTTTGAGTTAAAAACTTTATAACCTGTAGGTCTATGAAAGGGTGGAAGGAAAATAACATTCACCATAGCAATCACAAAGTATTAAGGTTCCAAGACACTTTTCCATCAATAAATAATTACATTTTCTACAGTTATTTGCCACTGGCCATTATTAGCCCTCCCAACAGCCCTAGAAAACTGTCTCTTTCCATAAGCAAATGGAAAATGTTTGGTGATTCTGTGACATAGTCCAGTTCCACTAATATGAAAAGATAACCAAGTCAAATCAGGCTAAAGCTTGAGGACATTAAATCTAGTTTGTGTTATAGGTGAATTAAAGTGCGGAATTTATAGCAATTGTGGTTTTCCTCCTTTGAGTCTAATTCTGAACATGACTTAGAAGTAAGTGGGATATGGATGGAACTCAGATAGCTGATACTCTGAAAGGAATAGTACAAATAAAGAGACATTTGAAGATCACAGATGTAAAGCACCAGAAAGGAGAGATCACAGACTGAAAAACTAATTCCAGGGGGAGCAGAACTAATGAGCCAAAGAAAAAAGGATTTACAATAATCCTGATAAACATTCTCAAGGGCATACAGAAAGGCACTGAAAATATTAAACAGGGACAAGAAGTTATAAAAAAAGTACCAGTCAGATATAATAGAAATAAAAAACTTAATTCATGGGTTGAAAGAATACAGTTGATGAGTGAATTAATGAGATAGAATATGTTTTGAAACATTCCCACAAGGCATCAAGAAGAGACAAAGAACTGGAAAAATGAAAAAAAAAAGCGGTGTGACAAATAGAGTAAGTGTCAACATCTAATTATCATAAAGAAATAAAAGTTAAATATTTGAAGAACTGCTAATTGAAAATTTTCCACAATTAAGGAAAGATTGAATGGACTTACTGTGTATAAAACAAGAGAGAAAAAGGGGAAATCTGTCAATGCTTTGACACTGTAGGGTGAAATTTAAGAAAAGGAAACAATTCCAGGGAGAAAGCAGCAGGTCATCTATAAGGAACAAGTATTAGATTCACACCTTTTTATTAACAACACTAGAGTAGTATTTCCAAAGGACATTTATATATATATATGTGTACTTATTTACTATTCTTACATTTTTTATAGGTTTAAAAATTAATTATTTAAATTATATTATAAATATAATATAATTATTAGTGTACAGCATAGTGAATTGACAATTATATACATTATGAAATGCTCACCATGATAACTATAGTTACCATTGATCACCATACAAAATTATTACAATATTACCTACTATACTTGCTATGCTGTAAATTACATCTTGGTCACTTATTTATTTCATAACTGGAAGTTTGTATCTTTTAATTTCCTTCACCTATTTCGCCCATTCTCCACCCACACTTTCTATCTACAGTAAATGTAGGGATGCATATCTTTTTGAATTAGCATTTCTATTTTCTTTGGGTAAATATCTGGAAGTGGAAATGCTGGGTCATATGGTATTTCTACTTTTAGTTTTGGGGGGAACCTCCATACTCTTCTTCCATAGTGTCTATTACCTTAATTGTTCCAGGTGCATTTGAAAAGAATGCATATTCTGCTGTTTTTGGATGGAATGTTCTGTATGTATTTGTTAAATCCACATGGATGAATGTGTAACTCAAAGTGACTGTTTCTTATTTATTTTCTTTCAGGATGATCTACTGATTGATATAAGTGGGGTGTTAAACTCCCCTACTCTTATGCTATTTTGTCAATTTCTCCCTTTATGTCTCTTAACATTTGCTTTGTATATAATCAGGTTGCTTGTATGTTGGGTGTATAGATGTTTATAAGTGTTATATCATCTTGTAGGAGCGATCCCTTGATTGTTATGTAACATCCTTCTTTGTCTTTTGTTACAGCCTTTGTGTTATTTTGTCTATTTTGTCTGATGTAAGTACTGCTACCCCAGATTTTTTTTCTGGCTTTCTTTTGCATGCTATCTTTTTCCACTTTCTAACTTTAAGTCTGCATGTATCTTGAGGTTTGAAGTGAGTCTTTTGTAGACAGCATATAGATGGGTCTTGTTTTTTTAATTTTTAATCCATTCAGTTACCTTATGTTCTTTGATTAGAGTATTTAGACCATTTACACTTAAAGTAATTATTGATCGACATATATTTATTACCATTTTGTTAATTATTTTCTTGTTTTTGTAGTTCTTCTCTGTTTCTTTCTTCTTCTCTTCTACTCTTGTGATTAGTCACTTCCTTAGTCTTATGCTTGGATTTTTTTCTCCTTTTTGTGTATCTATTACAGGTTTTTGGTTTTATGGTCACCATGAGGATCATATATAATATCTCAAGTATATAACAGTCTATATTAAGTTGGTGGCTTTGGGTTCGAACACATTCTAAAAGCACTAAATTTTTACTCCTTCCTCTCTATGTTTTATGTATACAACATCATATTTTATATCTTCTATTTCTTGAATCCCTTAACTAATTTTTTAGATATAATCGACTTTACTACTTTCATCTTTTAACCTGCATATGGCTTTATAAGTGATTGATTTTCTACCTTTACTATATATTGTTTTTACTAATAAGTTTTATCTTCTAATAGTTTTCCTACATCTAGTCATAGTCTTTTCTGCTATAAGTTCTTTCACATTTCTTATAAGGCCAGCTTAATGCTGATGAACTCCTTTAACTTTCATCCGGGAAACTATTGCTTCTTTAGTTCTGAATGATAACCTTGTTAGGTAGAGTATTCCTGGTTGTAGGTTTCTTTCCTTTGAGCTTTCTGAATATATCCTGCTACTTTCTTCTGGCCTGCAAAGTTTCTGCTGAAAAATCAGCTGATAGTCTTACAGGGTTTTCCTTGTATATAAGTAGTAGGTTTTCTATTTTGGTCTTAAGATTCTAATTTTAATTTTTGACATTTTAGTTATGTGTCTTGGGGTTAACCTGTTTGGGTCTTGTTTGGGGTTCTCTGTGTTTCCTGGACCTGGATGTCTCTTTCCCTCCCCAGGTTAGGGAATTTTTCAGATACTGTTTCTTTAAATGAGTTTTCAGCCCTCTTTTCTCTCTCTCATCCTTCTGGGATTCCTATAATGCAAATGTAGCAATGCTGGATGTTGTCCTAGAGGTCCTTCAACCTATCCTCATTTTAAAAAATTCTTACTTTTTGCTGTTCAGCTTGAGTGCTTTCCATTACCCCATCTTCCAGATCACTGATACATTCTTTTGCTTCCTCTTATCTGCTGTTGATTCTCTCTAGCATATTTTTCAGTTCAGTTATTGTATTCCTCAACTCTGGTTTTTTTTTTTTTTAATTTTTATTTATTTGTCAGAGAGAGTGAGCACAGGCAGACAGAGTGGCAGGCAGAGGCAGAAGGAGAAGCAGGCTCCCTGCCGAGCAAGGAGCCCGATGTGGGACTCGATCCCAGGACGCTGGGATCATGACCTGAGCCGAAGGCAGCCGCTAACCAACTGAGCCACCCAGGCGTCCCTCAACTCTGGTTTTTATATTTTATATCTTTTTATTGAAGTTCTCACTGAGTTCATCCACTCTTAAGCCTGGGGAACATCTTTATGATCATTATTTTGATCTCCTAATCAGGTAAATTATTTATCTCCATTTCACTTGGTTCATTCTCTAAAGTTTTGTCTTGTTCTTTCATCTGGAGCATGTTCCACTGTTTCACTTTATTTGACATTCTGTGGTTGTTTGTATGAATTAGGCCAAACAGGCACCTCTCCCAGCCTTGAAGGTGTAGTCTTGTGTGGAAACATCCCCTGTGTCACCTGTGTGTGCCTGGTGTTGTAGGCAGGACAGCCGGAGCAAGCTTGTTTTGGGGTGTCCTGGGTGCTCCACATATGTGGGTTTCCACACTAGTTGCCATGTGGGGCTGGTGGGGCCCAGAGTGCTCTGGATCAGGGCCGCCCCAAGGGGATGGCTATAGCTGGGGTAGGCACAGGCCAGAGTAGCTTTGGTGGAATGGTTGGAACTGGGATGGGTGTGACTATGGGAGCAACTATGACTATGGGTGATGGCTGGAGGTGGTGTGGACTAGGGCTTGATACAGTGGCAGGCTAGCTAGGGCACCAAGATCTTGCACCCATTTGTATCATCTAGGTGGAGAGGAAATGTAAACAGTGGCACTAGCCAGCACCTCTGACGTCAGAAAGGATTTAAGCAGTTCTCTTATGGTTTGACTGATGTCCTAGGGTTAGAAAATGGGTTTCCTTTACTTATGTCTTGTTGCCCTTTAAACTGTTTTTTTGCTGTTCCAGTTGGGTGAATCCACAGGTGGGGCCTGGCAGTGATATCCCTCTCTGCTGTCCACAGCATTGGGACTAGGGTTCCTTGCCATTACCATGTCTCTGTCCCTCCATTGTGGGGCAGATACTCTTTCGTCAGACCTCAGTTTTTCTTCAGGTAAATTACTCCTTATGCAGGCAAAAATTCAGTGCCCAACAGAGGAGGTGAGTTCGGGGTCTTCCTATGCTGCCACCTTGGACCTCTCCCTCCTCATTTAAAACAAAACAAAACAAAACAACTTTTGCTGTACAGCTTGGGTGCTTTTTCTACCTTGTCTTGCAGGTTGTTGATTCATTCTTTTGCATCTTCTAACTGGCTTTGATTCCCTCTCATGTATTTTTCATTTCAGTCATTGTAATCCTCAGCTCTGATTGGTTCTTTTATATATTTTGTTTGTCTTTGTTAAAGTTCTCTTTAACAAAGAGCTGTAGGAGCATCCTGTGAGGCCCAGGAGCAAGCACTCCTGGGTGTCCTCGGTGTGGGCTGCATGTGCTCTGCTGTTGTGAATGCTGGGCAGGGCTTGCCCCTGGTGTAACTAACTGGCTGAGATGCTCAACTGTAGCTGCTATGCATGGGATTGGCTACCCTGATAGCTGGCTGACAGACCTGGCCACAATTGCTATTGGCATGCTGGTAGACAGGGCTGACTCCCAACACCCTAGGGTAGGAATCACTTTGGAGGGGTGCTGGCCCTGCCTGGGGCTGACTGCTTGGTGTGGGTAGGGTGGTAGTGGGTATAGAGGGGATACTCATCCCCATCAAAGCTGCCTACTGGGTGTGGTAAGGCAGGACCTGCTTTAGAGGGGTGCTTCCTGGGGTGGTTGGTTTGGGTGGAGCAGGTC
>PISX010022070.1:0-32431 GCA_004024625.1 Mellivora capensis
AACAGTTAAGTGACTTTCTGTTCAAAATCAGGCTGTGTTGTCTTAAAGATATCCAAACTTAGGGATGAGATAAAGGCTTTAACTGTTTGAAGGATTTTGTAGGCAAAAATAAGAAAAATTAGTTTGTTCATTTAAAAACGAAAAGGTAAATTTTTTTTTTTTTTTTTTTTTTTTTTTTTACAAGCCCTCAAGCTTCAGGTTTTCAACTGGCCCTTTAAGTAGGCTCCTGGCCCCGAGGACCAAATGCAGTCATCTCTGTTCTGTCCAAAGTGAGTACAGTGTAGGCACATATCACAGCTATGGTCAGGCTTACCAAGGATTTGGCATGGAGAGAAGATCAGATCTTTATAAATTATAGGTTTCCTGTTCATCAGTTAGTCTTAAGGCCTCCAAAGCCAGACAAGAATTTTTCTTTCACCTGAAAAACATATTAAGGATGGAAAATAATAGGAACTACTATTAATTACCCTCCAAAGGAAAGCCAAGTGGAAGTATCCCTCGACATTGCTGACCTCCTAATTTAACAGCATCTTAGAGCTTTCATCTGCTTTCACTTTTCAAGCAAGGAACTTGACTTTTTTTTTTTTTTAAGTCTTTGTAAGACTTGAAAGAAAAAAGGGGGGGGGGTGGAAGGGGTTGCTTTTCAATCCTCTGTGATGGGAAAGGAGTGTGAACATTTGTGCTTTGGTGCCTTCTAGCTGCCCAGGGCTCTCTGCCAGCTAGCAGGCCAGAAGAAGAAACATGAGTGTCAGATCAGATGGGCTCACAGTAATCAGAGTGGCTGCGTTTGGACAGCATGACGCTGGGCAGAATGTTTCCCCATCCCTGCCAGAGCTGTCCAGTTCTGGGTTACTCTGAAAATACATGGCCAGTAAGCGATAATGCGAAGCAAAGAGAATTTGAAAGCCCACTGGCTTTTTTTTTTTTTTTTTTTTAAACGCTCTCCTTCGTTTCTGTATTTTTGGAAGAGGAGACATAACCAAGTCAGGTTTGAACTTTCTCACGTTGCTATGAATTGAGTGTATGAGAGGAAGTGTATTCTTTGGCTGGAATCTCAGAGAGACTGTTCTTTGCATATGACTCACCTCATTAGTTGTGCTGAAATCTGTTGTCAGGAATCCGCAAGAAGTTCTTCACATTTATTTGACTGATGTTTGGGTAGCAAATTTGATCAGTGAGAAGAGAGCCCCCATCCATCCACCCACCCACCCATCCTGCAGTTTTTCTCTCGGGTTTCATTTGCATCCTGAGCCTTGGGAATTGGGGCCAGTACACCTCATTCCTTACTTCCTTTATGACTCTACAATGAATTGTATCTGAACATTAATTATCTCTGAATCTGGTTTTATCCAAACTCTACCGAGTAACAACTGTTCGGTGTTTTCTAGTAGTGACCCAAAGCGTTGGTTCGTGGTGGCTGGTGCTTTGTGTTTGAGGCTTGTATTGTTGGGGGCCTGAAAGTGGAGAGTGTCCGTTGTGGGGATCAGTGGGTCTTGGTGTTGGATTTATCTTTCCAGGCTGTCATTGTGGCCAGGGCCCTTGGGCACTTTGGGGCGATATCCTTTTGTGTTTTTCTTACATCTTCCACGTGATCCTTCCATGGGGCCATATTGGTTTTATTGTTTTGGTTCGGGTGACTTGTGTCTGGAGCCTTGTGCTGCCTTTGTCCTCTTCAACCTGCCAGCTGGTTTACTTTGTACCCCACGCTTCGTGTACCAACTGAGGAGTGATGACTGGGAATTTATTCAGTCCTCTTGGAACGCTGGTGCCAGCTAGTAATCCTTGTCTCTCAAACTGACAGCATCTTTTGAGTAGCACTAGCCAAAGAGTGCTCTGTAAAATCAGAAAAGGGTGAGGTGGGCAGCGGATGGAAGGAACAGGTAGAAAGTTTTAACTCTTCATAACCCGGTGCCTAATGATGGAGGTTAACTGAGTTAACCCCAGTGAAAAAACAGGCTTGGGTTTTGTTTTGTTTTCTTTTCAATCACTGAAAGAACTAAGAATATTAGAACTAAGAATTTTAAAAGAGGTAGTAAATCTGAAGTATATAGATTGTTTAGACATTCTACAATATTTTTTTGATTATGGGTGTACACTGTTGCAGGTCGGGCGGGCTGGCAGGCTCCTTAAGAATTTCCTTAAGAGGGGTGCCTGGGTGGCTCAGTGGGTTAAAGCCTCTGCTTTCAACTCAGGGCATGATCCCAGGGTCCTGGGATCGAGCCCCACATCGGGCTCTCTGCTCAGCATGGAGCCTGCTTCTTCCTCTCTCTGCCTGCCTCTCTGCCTACTTGTGATCTCTGTCTGCCAAATAAATAAATAAAATCTTTAAATTAAAAAAAAATTCCTTAGGAAATTGGGGAAGAAGGTTAAGCCTAGTTTGTTTGGGAGCCGAGGGAGCCTGCTGGCTAGAGCTGGAGCTGGGTTCTCCCCACGCCCAGCTGGGTGGGCTACAGTCCAAGTATGGGAGTCCTGAGCTGGTCTCATGAAGGGACCCATTGCTCTGGCTTTGCTCCATGACCTTCTCCAGCCTGCTGCATGTTCAGGTGAGTGACAAGGAATATGAAGGCCTGGCGTGGTGGTCCCCTGGGTCACCTCCTCTGCAGAAGAAGGCAATTCATTCTTTAACTGCCCTAAATGCTGCTCCAGGTGCAGAGCAGCTGCAGTATTCAGGCAGTGCGTGTCCTCCCTCAACCCCGGCCACGGCCACTTCAGAGCCCTGGGTCCCTGGCTAGAAAATTCCTTGCACGTGAACTAAACCACTTAGTCATTTAGGCGCAACTGGGGGTTGTTATGAACTGAGCTTGATCGTTTCTGATACTTTAAGTTTTAACTGATGAGATTAAGAAAAAAAATACCCCAAATGGGTTGTTTTTTTAAGGTTGAAAGGGGTTTTCATAGGAGGCGAGGAATGGCAGTAATTTATATGTTAATTAAAACCCAGTTGTATAATAACCATGGTCCCGTGCTTTGCAGAGTACCTCTAAGTGCACGGTTGTGTTTGAGCATGATTTAATAATGCACGATCCCAGGAAGATGGGAAGAGCCCGCGTCCATCCCCCCCCCCCACCCTTTTCCCCCCACATGAAGGAAGGCATAGCGCCCCTTCTGGCCCCTCTTGCTGGTCCAAAGCTTTATTAGTTTGTGTGTAGGCTTTTAGGCCAGGCACTCCGGGTTTTAGGTGTTTCATTTTCAGGCTTGACAGCAGCCCCCTGATGAATCAGAGGATCAGAATGCCTTCTAGACTCTTCAGTCATCACACCAAATGTTACTGCCCTCCGGAGGGACAGGCAGCTGAGGCTGACTGTTGAGGGTCCCGCAGCCATCCAGGACGGTGGGGGCGGGGGGTGTGTGTGGCTTACCTCAACCACGTCAGTGATGCCTGCTGAAAGGGCATGGATGTCCAGAGCTTCCCAGTAGCCTGGAGGCATCTTCAGCAATTCTAGAAGTCTGAAGCTCATGGACTCCTGGCTGCCCCCAGGGCCATCTGTTGCTGTGGTGGGATGGGTCCCCTCTTTAGGCTTTTCGTTACTGACAGAGACAAAGGAGCACATCTAGGGGGTGGTCCGTGTTTTTACATGAATGAACCTCATTACTTGTGTTCACCTTGGTTTCTCTTGTAGGGAGTTTTCTCTTCCCATGTCTTGGGTACCTTTTCCCACTGCCCAGACCAACAGTAGCAGAATTCCTTAGGGCATCTTTGGGAGAATGGAATCCCTGGGAAGCACAGGATGAAGTAATGACCCATTTTCAGCCGTGTCACACTGGGCATGCCCCTGCCCTCCTTGTGACCTCCCACTTCCTAAATTAGCAATGGAAAAAACACACACACAAAACCAGAACCTAACTCACTTCATCATTTTCACTCGTCAGTGTCCCATTTATATGGGGCCTCATGGGAACCTTGAGCTTCCCATTGTATCCTCCCTCAGAGACCTTGGGGTGTTGGGGGGGGGCGGCCATCGCAGGGAGCATGGTAGGTGTAGGAGAAGTGATCTGAGTTTTCTAATTGAAGAAGTAAGAATGTGTGCCCACTGCACAGAGGAGCAGGAAAGGTTCTTGTAGTTGATTGGGGAAACCATGTTTCTCTCATTTTTCCCAAATGTTTTTAAAGGAAATAATAAAGAAAATGCTGTCTCACCCAATTTTTAGCATTGTTCCCCATCCCACCCTACACTACCTCTACCCCAAACACACAAACACACATATTTTCTGCTTCGAATCTATGATAATCGAGTCTTAATGGAGACTTAAGAAATATTTCGTTTCTGTCACAATAAGCAGATATTAAATCATTGTTTTACTTGTAGGGAAGAACTGAATTGTAAAAGCTGTCTGGTCTTCTGGACAAACATTGCCCATTGAAAAAATTAAGATCTTAAAGGAGAGGAAATTCCACATATTAATATTTGCCATGTCTCTCTCACAGATGTCTTCATTTAAAACTCGGCCTTATATAGCATGAATTGATGAGGAGGGAGGATGGGAGCTATTAGTAAATCAAACTCCCAGCCAACTTAACCATTGATAACTGAGTCTGGAGGCAGGTTACTTTTCTGTAAATGGGGATACAATTTTGGAACCTGTCCAGGGCCTTTCTCTCTTAATCATTCTCTCCTCCCTTTTTTGGAGTGGAAAATACTGAAAGTCTGAGCATCAAGCATATAGGTGGTGAGGCAGAGAGATTTTTTAATTCACATATTTAAATTAAACTCGTATTAATGATATCTTGCTTAAAAGAGAAATTGTGAACTCTGTTTTAAAAATTAATACAAACTGACCACATAGTCTTTTAGAGATTCCCTAGTCAATTCCTTTAAAATGATTTTTAAGTGATGTGCTTTCCCATTAAATACGGGAAAGAAATCCCACTTCAGGCTGTGGTTCTTGTCTGGTGGAAGCCCTGTCCTTTCTTTCTGTTTTATTTGTGTGTTTGCTTTCAGTGTGTGATTATTTTCCATTTTAACACTGGCACGGAGGGCTCTCTCAAAGAGGCACTTACAAATGTGGTTGCTCCACAGTGGAGAGAATTTCAAGAATGTTGACTATCTTTAGACCTCCTCCATTCTTAACAGATAAGATAGAAACAAAAGAACTACACTCTGGTGGGAGAAGTTAGTCAAGGAACACTGCAGAAGGAACCACAGGAGTTGAACAGCATGAATAAAACAAATGTCTCTGCTTGTGGGCCTCACCAACTCATTTGGAGCAGGATTTCTCTTTAGAGTCTTAAGAGAGGATGTTTTCCAAAGTCAAGTGAATGTTGTATTTTATTTGCAGTCATCTTGGCTGTGACTGAGATACACCTGTGTCCTTTTTTTTTTCCTTTTCTTTTTTTTTTTTATAAGCATAGTAAAATTTTGATCTGGACACGGGTTCTCAGTTAATTGCTTTCATAGCTAGCAGTGCACTTCTGCTAGTTGGAAGTGAGTAAGGGAGAGCTACAAGATAATGGAGCAGTAGCACGACAGAGTATCCCATTTTAAGAAAAATGCTGCTCTCTCCTTCCCCTGCTCCCTCTCAGGTGGCAGTTATGGGAGGCAGTTTGTGGGGTGGGGGTGTCTGGAAGGAAGGCGTCTTCTGAGCTGACCAAGCTCTGAAGTACCAAGTTCAGGCTTTGTGTAGATAAGCTCCAGCATTTTAAATGGAGAGGGGGGAGGGGCATATGGAACACTCTAAATTTAAACTATAGAATCACCATTTTCTCTAAAAATTGTTCCAGTTTTCACGAGGGCGTAGGTGGATCCTGTGAATTGTGTGATACTGCACATGCTTTCCTCTATCCTGCTTATGTCAAAACATTTCCAGGGACTTTTCATTTGGGGGCTTTATCTTCAGGCTGTAGACTGGGGAGAGGACTTTTTTTTTCTCTCTCTCTTTTATTTAAATAATTTTAAGTATTCTTAGGCTAACTTCTTTTTTTTACATATAAGAAAAGATGAACAGGTCACTATTCTTATGTAAGACCTAAAAAATTTAAATTGGGTCTTTAATGGCTTCTTGGCAAAGCTGAGAATTTAAACAATGATAAAAGTGACTTGGCATCTAAGGGTTTAATTGATTCTCCCAGAAAACACTAGGTGGAGGTAGGCACAGCGATTCTCTCCATGCTAGGGAGGAAAAAGCAGAAGCCGGAGAGTCAGGGACTCACCCGAGGAGGCATAGCTGCTGGGAGGGAGAGAGCAGGAGTCTGACTTGGACTTGGCTGGTTCAGAACGCAGAGGCATCAGCACCCCAGCTACTAATGTGTCAAGATGGTTGTACTCTCTCAGTGGGGTGGATGGAAGGGGGTGGTGCAGAGATTTCGGCTGCACCACCCTCTCCCTGTTCACCCCAAACGGAAGTGCCTGGCAGGACCCTTCTGTGGCTCTCATGACTTCTCCCCTGGTCTTAATGCCCTTTGGCGCAGACGGCATGTCGTGCTCGCGCGGTACTTAATACTTAATGATCGTAGTCGCTCTTGTTTAGTTTGTGGTTTGTGCACGTACATTCCCGTGCGTTTCCACGAGTACTGTCTCGTTGTTGGCCGTCCTAAAACCTGCTGAAATCCTCTGCTCCAGAATCTCCCGTGTGTTCATCATACACAGCCTCACCTCTCCCACGTTCTCCTGTAGGTCGGACGTGATAAATATGAACCCGCAGCCGTTTCAGAGCATGGCGACAAGAAGAAGACCAAGAAAGAGCGGGATATGGATGAACTGAAGAAAGAGGTTTCTATGGTGAGTATTAGGAGGCAGGTTGCTTTCTGTTCTCCTTGTAAGTTAATTGAATCCTATCTGTTGGGTGTTCTATATCCACCCACCGCCCCCCGAATCCTTCAGTCAGAGGCTTTATTTGAAAAGTGAAGCCATTACTGTGGTGGTTTCTACAGACCTTACCAAGCCGTAGAGGTCAATATGGAACATTTTCACTTTCCAGGCTGTTGGAGCATTGGGAAGGTTATCCACCGCCCTGGCATCACCAAAGGTCCACGGAAGGAACTGTGGTTGATATCAGGGGGGCCTCCACTTTTCTCTGTTTCTGGATGATAGCAGACAGAGGGGGGACTTCGAGCCCCTCCAGCTGTGGAGGCTTCTGCCAACACAGCCTGTCTAGAACATGCTGGTCATCCGAGAAGGCAGGCAAGGTTTCCCTCCAGTGCCGAGACTCCTGGGCCTTCCTGAAGCTGTGGCGGGTCGCAAGGGGCTTGTCCCACAGCTTCCACCATCCTCCAGGGTGGGCTCTCAGCACAGGGCTGTGCGGCTGCCGAGCCCTGGGGATCGGTGAGAGGCCTCCCGCCTTGCAAGGGAAGGAAAGCCTGTTAGCTGAGCTGAGTCAGTACCTGCCAGGAGTGACATTAATGCTTTCCTCTGACCTTTTTTTTCATGGAACGGTGTTTAATTCTTTCGTTTTCTGTTTTCCCTTAGGATGACCATAAACTTAGCCTTGACGAACTTCATCGCAAATATGGAACAGACCTGAGTAGAGTATGTTGTCATGTCTCACTTGAACGGGATCATTCCCTGGGGCCTCTCTGCCATGTTACAGACCTAAGCCTGGAGCCTCTGGGAGGAGAAGGGTGACAGACACCCTCTGAGTATCCCCTGTGCCCCAGGTGAAGCTCAGGCTTTCGGGTGCTTCTTTAGTATTTTCTTGGCCCCTGACGCTTTGAAAGCGGACATTATTGTCCCCGTTTTCTAACAGGTGAGATCTAACCAGGGGAAGCACCCGGATTTGAAATGGAATGGCTCCACAGCCTCGCTCCTTCCCTGACCTTTCGATTATAGATCTTTATCTCTATTCTTCTGCGTTCATGACATGGAGTTGAATGTTTGAGTGAGATGAATCTTCAGCACTTCAGTTTTTGCACTTTTGCCATCTAGCTCCATTGCTCCAGAACCTTGGTTATTCTAGCATTCATCCAAAACTTGTCTTTTTACCCCATTTAAAGAAATCTTTCTGCAAAGCCTGTGCTGTGGGTCCTTGTTACCTGAAATTAAATTTGCCGCATGAATGACATAAAAGTAAATAGTCGGGGAAGGGTACAGTTTGTTATTTCTGTGCAAAATGTAAAAACTCTGGGGACTCACATGGGTGCCCTGGGCTCGGAAGGGAGGCCTGACTCCCAGACGGAGCTGCCGCTCACTGTTGGGGCGGCTGAGCACATGTTCTCCTGGGAAAGGGGCTTCGGGAGAGTGCGGGTAGCCCTGGCCTCTGTGCCCGGCATGCGCAGAGCGCTCGGATGGTGGGTGTCTGTTACTCTGCCCTGGGGTTCCGCCAGGAACTTGAGGGAGGGTCCCAGCCAAGTCCTCACTTTCCCTTAACTGCCTGGCTTTCATCTCCCTGTTCCTCATACTCCCTAGGTAACTCCAATATTTAAAATAACATGAATACGAACTCTGTATTAATAGATACTTTGGGCAGACATGGGTTTTGTCCCCCCTCCGCTCCCCCCTGCTTGGGTATTTGATAATACGAAAGTAATCACATTTTCTTCCCCTTGTCATGGAAGCCTTGTATCTACTGTGTACCATCCCCGTATCTTGGTTTTAAGGCCCATTTAGAGCAGCACGAGGCTTTTTCAGCAGTGAGGTTTTTTCAGTGAATACTTTGAAACTGGCAGGTTCCTGGGGATGGGCTGGAATGTGCACCTGTGTGAACCCTCCCAGCCAGACCGCCCTTTTAGTTACCATTCTCAGGGTAGACTTCTATACTGAAAACTTGGCTATTAAACCATTCACAGGTTGGATTCGTACAGAGAAGGTTTTTCTCCTTTTTTGATGTTTACAGAGGGTTTCTTTCTTCCTGTCCCTGACAGATTCAGTATGCAAAAGAACTCAAAGCTCTTAATTTGCAAAACTGAATCAATGAATTAACACTGCTGTATCTTTTTGGTAAAAATACCATTTGGCCTGAGTCCCTTACCTAACTTAGATCAGACTGGATGCAGATCTATCCATGGATCAATTTAAAACGAGTCTGTGTGTTGTAGGATCCTCAGGAAGTTTGGGCAGCTGTGTGCCCGGACCAGGGGGAGGGTCCTTGTCAGAACTTGCCAGGTTTTATAGGTTCTCTAGCTTGGCGTATTTTGTTTCTTCCCAAACCTATTACTGGGGCCCTCAAGCTAGCAGATAGGTATATGTGCTTGTACGTTCCGGGGCAGTGTGTCTAACTTCCATTCCTCTGCTTCTCAGGGCTTGACAACTGCTCGAGCTGCAGAGATCCTGGCTCGAGACGGCCCCAATGCTCTCACCCCGCCTCCCACCACTCCCGAATGGGTCAAGTTCTGTCGGCAGCTCTTTGGGGGTTTCTCGATGTTACTGTGGATCGGAGCGATTCTTTGTTTTTTAGCTTATGGCATCCTGGCTGTCACGGAAGAGGAACCTCAAAATGATAACGTGAGTTCTGTAGTTCCTCATTTAGATTACTAAGTATGCGTGAGGTATCCTTCTCGTCTTTGCCACTCCCTTGTTTTCCACTGGTTAGCTGATCATAATTCCGTAAATCCTGACTATTTTCACTTTTCTTAATCTCTTCCATCAGCCGGCCACCTGGGTGGCTCAGTTGGTTTAGCATCCGCCCGACTCTTGATTTCCGCCTAAGTTATGATCTCAGGGCCATGAGATCGAGCCCTTTATTGGGCTCCATGCTCAGCAAGGAGTCTGCTTGGGATTCTCTCCCTCTCTCATAGAAGTCTTTAAAAGCAAACAAACACGAGGGAAAGCAGTGTTAGCAACTATGGCTTTCAAGGCCCATCCATTCTTCCTTCTTCGTTTCCAGTTTGTCTCTCCATCTCCCACCTTCTAGATGCTCTTCCAAGCTGGACATCCACCAGTGAACGGGCAGCTCTGTGCAGGTCCCAGCCCAGGGCCAGCCGCCATGCACACCACAGAGCACGGCTTTTATTGTTGGCCCATAATGCACATCCTGAAGCATTTGGTAGCCCCTCTTCAGAAGTCACAAGTTGTTTTGAAAAGATCTTTATTTATTTTATATATATATATTTTTTTACTTGTTTATTTGACAGAGATCACAAGTAGACAGAGAGGCAAGAAGGTGAGGGGCGGGTGCAGGCTCCCCGCTGAGCAGAGAGCCCAACGCCGGACTCGATCCCAGGACCCTGAGATCATGACCTGAGCCGAAGGCAGAGGCTTAACCCACTGAGCCACCCAGGCGCCCCAAAAGATCTTTATTTTAATAAAGTGGGAGAAACTTATTCATGTAGAACATTTCAAAAGTCAGTCAAGGTGTCGTGACCAAGTGTCTCTGGGACCCCCATTTCTGACCCTCCTGTACTCAGTCTCTAGGAAGATAAATCTGAAGACACGAGCTCTATATTTATTTCTGAAGCCTTGACCTGTTAAAAATTTGGTTTTTATTTGGTCAAAAGTGAATGGTCCCAGCTCCTTACTACAACAAGCCTATGGCTCTAACTTGTTTGTTCCCTTCCAGCTTTATCTTGGTGTGGTACTATCAGCTGTCGTCATCATAACTGGTTGTTTCTCCTACTATCAAGAAGCTAAAAGTTCCAAGATCATGGAATCCTTCAAAAACATGGTCCCCCAGGTACCGATTGCTTTGTCCTCTCCATTGAGACCCCCGGGGATGAGAGCTAGTGTGGAGCTAAGGTTTCTGAGTCGATGGGAACAAGAGGGCCACCTCGCAGATAACCCAATAAGCTTTTGTAACTTGTATAAATAGATTAATAATCTCCTTGTCGTGTACTTGTATAATTCATATTAGAGATCCCTTTGGAATTTGGCTTTCTTGTTTCAACACTACCCAGTCCTTGTTGGCAGCCTGTTTTCTCTGATTGAATAGTGTAAACTGTTTTCTCCCAAAGCAAGCCCTGGTGATTCGAAATGGTGAAAAAATGAGCATTAACGCAGAGGAAGTTGTAGTTGGGGATCTGGTGGAAGTGAAAGGAGGGGACCGAATTCCTGCTGACCTCAGAATCATCTCTGCCAATGGCTGCAAGGTGGGTTCAGTGGGGTCCCCAGGGCTCAGGCAGAGTGTGCAGGGCGGCCTGGCGTGCGTTCACACAGCCCTCTTACTTGTCTCACGGACAGGTGGACAACTCCTCACTCACTGGTGAATCGGAACCCCAGACTAGGTCTCCAGACTTCACAAATGAAAACCCCCTGGAAACGAGGAACATTGCCTTCTTTTCAACCAACTGTGTGGAAGGTAGACAGACCATTTTAAGGCACTGTTCTGTTCACAGCGTGCTATTTATCTTGGGCATTAATAACAACAACAAAAACCAGAGACTTAATTCCTGTTCTGGTTTTGTTGGCCCCTTGTCTGACTGCTGTGGTCAAGCACAGCAGATGCGGTTCAGTCGCTGGCAGGAAGGCTCTGGAAGCCTGGGGGCTGGCTGGCTGGCTGTCCTCACCCCCCACCTCCCACAGGCCTCTACTGTTGGGGGTGCTAACCTGGCAGTGGCCTTGGGAGCTGCTGTCCTGCTCCTGGATATAAAGCTCTTCGCCAGAGTCCCCGTGGTGTGAAACCGTGCATAACCCACCAAAGAGCTGGCCCTTGGAAATGCGTAGTTTTGTCTCTCTTAACCACGACAGGTAATCGTCCAAAAGCTGTGACTTCTTTGATGAAACATGGTACAATTCCCCCTCCCTCCTTTTTTTAAGGTACCGCACGCGGCATTGTCGTGTATACCGGGGATCGCACCGTGATGGGAAGAATTGCCACACTTGCTTCTGGGCTGGAAGGAGGACAGACTCCCATTGCTGCTGAAATTGAGCATTTTATCCATATCATCACGGGTGTGGCCGTGTTCTTAGGTGTGTCCTTCTTCATCCTTTCTCTGATCCTTGAGTACACCTGGCTCGAGGCCGTCATCTTTCTCATCGGCATCATCGTAGCCAACGTGCCTGAAGGTCTGCTGGCCACTGTCACGGTAAGCAGCTCGGGGAAAACCTCACACACTCTTCCATCAGCCGGCACCTGAGAACCACCCCCTCCCCCCAAGTGGCCGCTGATTCAGGGTTGATCGCACGTGCTTGTACGTGGTAGGGTTAGATAGCCGGGAGGCTTGGCGTGTTTTTTACATGGAAGATAGTAACCCCAAAGCCTAAATAGGCCTAAATCTTGATCTGATCTAATCACATGATCCACAGCAGTATAACAAAGGAGAAGAATTAGGGGGGTGAGCAGGGGCACTATAATTCGGTAAATCCTGACTATTTTCACTTTTCTTAATCTCTTGCTTTAGGGGAAGAGGGAGCCCTCTATACATGTTCCCATCATTATTCAGACTTCAGAGGATGGCCAGAGAGGTTTAATTTTAGACCAGCATCTTCCATATTAGGAAGTACCCAGAGTTTCTATAGAATTCCATTCTTGTTGAGATTGAAATAATCTGGTTCCTAATGATTTTTAGGTATGTCTGACCCTTACTGCCAAACGCATGGCAAGGAAAAACTGCTTAGTGAAGAACTTAGAAGCCGTGGAGACCTTGGGGTCCACATCTACCATCTGCTCGGATAAAACTGGAACTCTGACTCAGAACCGGATGACAGTGGCCCACATGTGGTTCGACAATCAAATCCATGAAGCCGACACGACAGAGAATCAGAGTGGTAAGGCCCAGGCCCACCCCACACCATAGCCTCACCTCATGTGGCTTTTTTTTTTTTTTTTTTTTAAGTTCTTGTTTTTGTTTTTTATTATTTGGTAAGGAGTTAAGGGAATGGGTTTGAGATTTCTCTTGACTTTGCCCTGAAACCTGACTAGTTTCATTAGTTGGGAAATGAGATGAAACATTTCCCTTTTTATGGGATGTTAATACAAAGGTAATGCATTATTTTTCTTTTTTTTTTTTTTTCCTGCCTCCTCCAGGTGTCTCATTTGACAAGAGTTCAGTCACCTGGCTTGCTTTGTCCAGAATTGCGGGTCTCTGTAACAGGGCGGTGTTTCAGGCAAACCAGGAAAACCTACCTATCCTTAAGGTATGCTCAGGAGTTCCTGTTTGCTGTTAGGCCGCCGTGTGGGGGTGTAGGTACCCCACAAGAACCACCACCTGAGTGTTTCCTTCAGAAAGCATGTGCCCTCTGGGTTCTGTAAGGGGATTGCTCCTCATGGGACACCCTCCTTGTGGAGTGTTGTCTGGGGATCCCAAAGCCCTCAAGGTTACCTGCAGTCTGCAGAGGTTCAAGAAGAGGGACTCTGCAGTAAGAACTGACCAGAAGTGGGAAGCAGTCTTTACCGTGAGAAACCGAATGAGTAAAACCCAGTTTTGCCACCCTGAGTATGATATCTGCTAACCTAGCAGACAGTGAGGGCTGCTTTTGTGACTCGATAATCGTATTTGCATATTAGGATACAGTAGATTCCAGTAAATCCCTTAAGCCATTTACTTTCTTAAAATAGCCCAGCTATTTTCTCTTATCTTATTTGTTCTCCACTTGCTTACTAATGATGCAAAAATAAGCTCAGGCTCATGGAATTCATGTGAAATGCGAAATGACTGAGGTTTCACTGTGCTGCCTGTGGAGACAATCTTGGAAAGGTCATAGCTGTACAGGGTTGAGGCTGTGGAAGACGTGTGAGGAGGCCCTCTGGGCTCCTGTTCTCAGCAGGGCTGCTGGGGGTGGTTCCGGGTAGAGACCAGGCTGTCTGAGATAAGGAAAGCACACTTAGATGGAACTGAGAGGGCTTCTCCTGGGAAGATGGGACCCCGTATCCTTTGAAGGAGGCGTTCTTGGCATTGAATTAATGTTGATCAGAGGAAGATATTGCTTATCCTGGGACAGAACTTGATGAGATGCCTGCTTTCATGTATTTCCTTATCTCAAAGTGGAAATCTTCTAGGTTTTCAGCATAGGACGTAATAGGTATCAGATCTTTCCCCACTTAAAAGTGCCAGAGAGGGAGCATGGCCTGTATTTGACTGTTTCAGGGGGTGGGGCCATGTCAGTGGCATTATTACTGTCCCTCCAAACCCCCCCCCAGGAGGCATGCCATTCTATTGTGCTTTAGTAACTGGCCTTTGTTAAAAATGATCCCACTGATTCCACATTTCTTAACAAACCTAGCCACCTTTCTTATTAAATGGGGCTACTGTGTTTGTGAGCATTAATCTTTTCATCTGCCTGTGCAGTCCTAAAGCAGTCAGAGTTTTCAAGTGTTTATATAAAAGTTGGCTACACCTAAACATGTTCTTAGTGGGTCCCAGTATATCACACAAAAGAGAAGTATGTGTTACCTCAAGTGTGGGCTTTAACTTAAAATGTTAGCTGATTATATGACTGTTGGAGCTAATAATAGCTTTCCATTCACACCATTCAGGCCAAGATAATTTTGCACAGTTGAATAATATTTAAAGCCCTCTCTTTTGCCCTTGCCCTTGACACAGACAGTTTACCCCCAGTCCTGGGAACTGAAGGGATTTTCTTCTAAATTGTAGGTGCTGTAAGTATTTGGACTCTCACTTGGTATTTTCAGATTCACAACCAGGAGTACATCCTTCAGAATAGTGTTGGCTTTGAGACCTTGCAACAGGGGAAGATTTAAAAAAAAAAAAAAAGAAAGAAAAGAAACAGGCTAAAGTAGGTTAGAAGAGTGTGTTATGCTCCTCTCAAGGGTGGGTAATTCCTTTAGGCACCCTTCTTTTACTGGAAGCTGGAACTGGGGTGGGGCAGGAGGGCAGACAGGAGGAGGCTGGGGTGTGTCTGAGCAGAGGGAGGCAGGTCTGCTGCTTCCCCCTCGCCTGCCCTGTCCTCCACCTCGGACAAGATGGGAGTACATCCGCGTAACTCTGCAGGTGTTCAGTGGTGTGCTGCAGGCGTACTCACAGGTGACATCTCTGTTCACAGCGGGCGGTGGCAGGCGACGCCTCAGAGTCCGCGCTCTTGAAATGCATCGAGCTGTGCTGTGGCTCTGTGAAGGAGATGCGAGAGCAATACACCAAGATCGTGGAGATCCCCTTCAACTCCACCAACAAGTACCAGGTGGCCTAGCAGTGGCACAGGCAGCCCAGGGGGCAGGCGGGGAGGACTGGAAGCCAGAAGGAGAGCTGTTTGCCCATTTGAAATGTTACAAGCTTAAATGGCTTCAAAAAATGAATTCTCCCAACTTTCTGTGAGCTTTTACATTTGACCCTGAATTAGGTATAGAAAATGCTAATTTGTGTTTCGGTAGGAAAAAACGAACCCTCTCCTAACGTGTTGGGGCCCTCTGGTGTACTTATGGTTTGGAGAGGGGCTATGGGGAGGGGCGAGGCATCCACGGCAGCCACGTACGGGCTGTCCTTTTGTTCCCAGTTTTCCTTCAGGAAAGGTTTCCGTAGGAACACAGGCCAGGGATTTAGGGCGACATTGCTGTTCTGGTTTTTCGGGTAGCATTCAAAGTATGCTACACAAGGTGTGGGGCACCAAAGTTAAGAAGTAGGGGACCTGGGTGGTCTGTCCTGACACTCTCAGCAGTAGGTGAGCTGAGCTCCCTGCAGCCACCGGTGTTCACGTCTCCACTGCCCTTTACAGCTGTCCATCCACAAGAACCCCAACACGTCTGAGCCCCGACACCTGTTGGTGATGAAGGGTGCCCCGGAGAGGATCTTGGACCGCTGCAGCTCCATCCTCCTGCACGGCAAGGAGCAGCCCCTGGATGAGGAGCTGAAGGATGCCTTTCAGAATGCCTACCTGGAGCTCGGCGGCCTCGGGGAGCGTGTGCTGGGTACGGACATGGGCGGCCAGCAGCACGGCCGAGGGTCTGGCCCGCCTCTGCAGTGTCCTGACCTCCCCTACGCCTTTCCAAAGGACGACTCCTCCTCCCCCTCCTCCTCCTCCCTCTCTTCTCCCTCCTCCCCCTCCTCCTCGCTCCGCTCCGCTATTCTGAAAATAGGAAGGGCTGGAGAGATGTTTGGTGCGTTGGGGGCCTCGGAGCAACAAAACCCTGTTGGTTTGCTTCCGATTCGTACTTAGACCTTTGGTCTCAGGCTGGTCAGTTCTGTTTGCCTGGGGGGAAAAAAAAAGGGAAGAGCTTTATTATCAAACCTTTGTTGCTAGGACTATGACCTACAGACTTAATGAAGTTAAAGTGAATGCCTAGAGTAAAATCATTTCCTGACTGGCCCAACAGTTGTGAATTTACACTGGACCGTACGTGTCAGCTCACAAATGACGTTGGCAGCAAACTTTTCATCTAGAGAGCCACCTGTCCTTCCGAGTAGGTCGGCGAGGGCAGACGATAAGTACTTTACACTCATTGTATAATGTAATTGAGAAAGAGACGTTTGTGCTCTTTTGGAGGCGGACAGGTAAAAAGCCATCACTGATGTATTCTTCCTGTTCCGCTTAGCTTAGTAACTCAGAACTGATTGCCTGGGCCTGTCCTCTGGTTCCTACCTGCTCCCTCATCTGATCTGAGGTATCTCTTTTATAAGTCTCTCTTCACTGAAAAATCACTGTCCAGTGTTGTTTCCCCGTGTCTGTAGGCCCAAAGTAGAAGCATTCTCTCTTCCTGGAACCCACTTGCCACCTCCTACCACTTTAAGGAACATAGTAACCTTCATACCACATTGCGGGAGCCTCTGGAATGTCCTGATCTTGCAGCAGTGATACTGTGTGATAAGCGCCTCGGGCAGAATGTGTCTGCTTCATATTTATCCTCAGCATGGCTGGCAGGCTGGCCCTTGCTGGTGGGCAGTAATGTATTGTGGGTAGATGAACAGCAAGCAGAGATGGGAGCTCAATTTTTCTAAAGAAAGAAGCAGAGACAAATAATTACATGATTTGCTCAATCCAAGCACCTGAGTGGCAGGTCTAGAACCCTGCAGTCCCAGTGCCCAGCAGTCCCGTCCTTGTCCGTCTTCTCTGCGCCGGACAGGGTGCTTCCGCTGAGGTTTGGCCATGGCCTCTCACTTGCATGGTTTTTCGGACTCCATAGCATCTGTACTTGTTAAATAAAACCTCACGGCTTTAAAACTCGAAACAATATTCTAAACTCAGCTTGGAGCCAAAGGGAGACCATCCGAATGACCCGTGGCTACTGTCCTGGGCTGTCGCCTGCAGTGAGGTCCTCACAGATCCCCCACCCCCGCCCCGCCCTCCTTGCAGGTTTCTGCCACCTGTTTCTGCCCGATGAACAGTTTCCTGAAGGGTTCCAGTTTGACACAGATGATGTGAACTTCCCTGTTGAAAACCTCTGCTTTGTGGGCCTCATCTCCATGATTGACCCTCCGCGGGCCGCTGTCCCTGACGCTGTGGGAAAATGTCGCAGTGCTGGCATTAAGGTAAGTGTGCAGTGTGCCTCCTTGACATCACCATCGTGCCTCGTGCCCCCATGGGAGCCATGTGGCCAGCTCGTTTTCTCACTGGGAGGATGAGTTTATCTCTAAAGCTTTGGTTACCACTAGAAAAGGCCAAATGGTATTAAAATGTTGGTGGAGACAGCAGATGAGGGATTCAAAAGAAAAAAAACACACATTTGGGGGAAAACAAACGGAAGCCTGAAAATCATTGAAAAGAGCAAAAAGATTTAGCGTAAGGTCTTAAATTTGAAATACTCGCGTTCTAAATTGATCTGCTTCATGTAGCGAACAGCAGGTCTTCTCCGTTTTCAGTTAACTGGTTTTTTACTGAATGTTTGGTGCCCTCTGTGTCTGTCTCTCCCAGTCACGGAACGTTGTTCAAGTGCACTGATAACGGGTGGTTTTTTGAGCCTGCCTGGGTGCTGGCTATCTGATTTGTTTCCACTCTCTCATTCTTGTTGGTAATACCGCCCTGAAAAGCTTTATGAAAATAACTCCCCTACCACTTTGACTATACTCGTAAGTGTAGTCTTCTGAACATAATCATCAGGTCAGAAAAGCAGTAACAAGATTTGAATTCTTTCTACATATTTACGTTCTCTCCCCAAATTGGGCCACTTTGGGGATGCTCCCTAGGCAGTATGTGGCACTTTTGCCCTATAGTCCCATCAGCATCAGATTTTTTTTTTCCCCCTTGGTTGGTTTTAGTACATTTGAGTTTTCTTGTGACTGTGTAATAAAAGGAGAAACAGACGTTACACATCTTGTCATATACCAAGATAGGATCTGGATGTTGCTTTGTGTTTTCCATAAACAGGTGCATGTTTGTATTTTTGGCTAACGTTTACCCATTTTAGGTTTGCATTCCTGTCTTTTTGCTATTCCAAGATGAAGCATCCTTAATATTTCTTCTTGCCTGGTTAGGCAGTTGCATTCAAATAAATTGCCCTGTTTCTTGTTCCAGGTCATCATGGTCACTGGAGACCATCCAATCACAGCCAAAGCCATTGCCAAAGGTGTGGGCATCATCTCAGAAGGCAACGAGACCGTGGAAGACATTGCTGCCCGCCTCAACATCCCAGTGAGCCAGGTGAACCCCAGGTAAGGCAGGAAACTCAAAGCCTGCTCTGCCTTGAATGTGCAAATGATGGTGGTTGGGGATCATCAGCTCGGTTCCATGATGGTGTGCTTATGGGCTTGCTCTGAATAGGGAAGGCCCCTGCAGTTCCAGAAGGCAACCTGTCCTTCCAGGGGAAGGTTTCAGTGAGAGCTTGTCATTGTAGCTAACATTTGGGTGGTGCTTCCATATTCTCAGCACTGACTGCAGTAACCTGTGAAGGTGGGCATCCGTCTCACGCTGCAGAGCAGGGAAGCTGAAGCTTTGTCATACGGTACACTCTGTAGTCGAGCCTTCAATTTCATGCTGTTAACCACAGAGCATGCAACCCAACACCTCGCACCAAGTCCATCTCCAGGGCCACGCTAACTTGTCCCGGTAGTTCAGACCAAAGAGGACTTTGGACAGGACAGTAGAGAAGGCAACAGAGACGAAGCGGTATTGTTCTGGTGTTGCGTTGGAGTGTGGGGCCCCCTCCCCCAGCGTGGGGCTATGAGAGGGTTTGATCTCCTGTCTAGAGCTTGGTCCTATCATTTCAACATGGCTCTATAAGGAAGGCGAAGGCAGGCTGCCCCACAGGTGGTGGTGGTGAGTCTTGAACGAGATCTAGTATGTGGGAACGTGCTTGTAACCTGCAGACTACTGCCCAGATGGTAGCTCTAACGTGATGGGGAAGATCGTGTCCAACCCTGGGCTGTCGTACAAAGCCTCCCATGTAGTAGAACATTCCTTTGTGGTGAGGAGCATCACACGGATGAAGCAGTGGGGGACCTTTCTTCCCATCCCAATCCTAGAGACGCCAAGGCCTGTGTGGTGCATGGAAGCGACCTGAAGGACATGACCTCGGAGCAGCTGGATGACATTCTGAAGTACCACACGGAGATTGTGTTTGCCAGGACTTCTCCTCAGCAGAAGCTTATCATTGTGGAAGGCTGCCAGAGACAGGTTAGCCGGCAGCCAGCGCCAGGCTCTTTCAGGCCCTGCTGACCAGGGCCAGAAACACGGCCCAGCTTTTCTTAGACTCGCTGCCTGTGTGCCGGAAAGAGGCTGTGGGCATGCCTTCAGGGCAGGGAAACCTGATAACGACCCAACAGAGCCCCGTACTTGGCCACCCACGTCTTCACTATGGCCCAGAGTCAGGTTCCACACTTGGCCTGGAAGACCGGTCCAGGCTCCTAGTGTCTCCAGAGGATGTGAACGGCCAGGAGACTCCTGTCCCATCCCTTGAAAAGTCCTTAAGCCCTTGTTGGTATGAGGAGGGGATCCGTTTGTCAGCACTCCTTAATTCTGTGGTTGGCTGGTGGCTGGGTGTCATCATGGCTAAGCTGGTTCTGAGCCTGCTGAGGGTCTCCGGGGAAAGGGGCAGGGTCGTAGCGAGGAGAGGCAAGTTGAGGTGTGTGCCTGGTGTGCCTCCACCGCTGACCTCGGGGCTCTTACCCACCCCCCTTCTTCTGGCAGGGGGCTATCGTGGCTGTAACTGGCGATGGTGTGAACGACTCTCCAGCCCTGAAGAAGGCAGACATTGGGGTTGCTATGGGGATCGCTGGCTCCGACGTGTCTAAGCAAGCTGCCGACATGATTCTTCTGGATGACAACTTTGCATCAATTGTGACTGGAGTAGAAGAAGGTGAGAGAGCAGCACTGTCTTTAAAAGTGTTCACCAAAACCTCATCCCAGTACTGCCCTTCTGTGTCTACTCCTAGCCTGCCCATCCCTTTACCCAATATAGTAAAAAATTAAAAAGCCAACCTCTTGCTTTCCCAGGTCGTCTCATCTTTGATAACTTGAAGAAATCCATTGCCTACACCCTGACCAGTAACATTCCGGAGATCACCCCCTTCCTGATATTTATTATTGCAAACATTCCACTACCATTGGGGACCGTCACCATCCTCTGCATTGACTTGGGCACGGACATGGTAAGTGCCTGGCTTGGCAGCTTCAGGCCCTCGCTCACCTGGTGCTGCAACACCCAGTCAGGCTGGGCGTATGCGCACCCAGCGTGCATCACGGCCTCAGCCCCCAGGAAGCAGCGTTCCCAGTCCTCGGGGCAGCTGGCTACGCCCGTCTATCAGATAGCAACATTATATGAAAGGGAAGTTTTGTTTTGTTTGTTTTGTAATAGGACTGGTTACAGCATCTCATGGTATGAAAACCAGTTTTAAAGGGGACGGTGGCAAGGACTTTATAATAAAACGTTCATGCTGTCAGCTTCCTGGTATCTGACAACTTTTATACTTCTCCCCCAGGTTCCTGCCATCTCCCTGGCTTACGAGCAAGCTGAGAGCGACATCATGAAGAGACAGCCCAGAAACCCCAAAACAGACAAGCTTGTGAATGAGCGGCTGATCAGCATGGCCTACGGGCAGATCGGTGAGCCACCGCACCCCCAGCACTGAGAGGAGAGCATGGGGGGAGGCCTCAGATAGGCCTGGTTTCT
Source organism: Mellivora capensis (assembly GCA_004024625.1). NCBI lineage: Eukaryota > Metazoa > Chordata > Mammalia > Carnivora > Mustelidae > Mellivora > Mellivora capensis. The sequence goes on from PISX010022070.1 coordinate 20,800, forward strand.
CATGCCAGGCACAGTCCATTCAGAGGCAGTGTTTCCTGGGGATAGAGTGTCGGTCACTAATTTGGATAGTTAGGCTTTGAAGAAATTACATGAGCTTGAAGATTTGGCTGGCGGATCACCACCAAATGGCCTTGCACCCCCATTCTCCCCACCCCAAGACTTGATTCCCATGGTATCTGAAGCATGACCAGCTAACAGGTGGTCTTTAGGTGATGGGCAGTGAAAATGCCCTTTGATCCTCCGTGTTCTGCCTAGTGGCCTTCAGGAGAACCCAGTGAGGACACCAGGAGCAGCCCAGGCCTTTGGATTAATGGGTTACATCACTGAACACTTGTGTAAAGCGAAACAGAGGAGTTTCTGGGGGAAATACGGCAGAGACTGGTTAACAGCTGCTGCTAAGGAGTTGGCTAATGGCCAGGAAGACCTAACTCTAAGGGGGACGAGGGCCAGAGCATAGGATGAAACCTGGCCCTGAGGAACTCAGGGCGGTGTGGTGGGATCAGATGCCAGGGTACAAGGGTACTGAACGGGGGGCGGGGGGGGTGTTGGTCAGAAGGTACCACATTGACTATCAGGAATGTGAAAACAGAGATGGGAAAAGTCACATTGTAGCAGAAATTTTAAAAATAGGGAAGCCTTTTTCCCCTAAAGAGACTGCCCTGGTAGATACATGATCATATGACAGCAGTGGGTGTTTCAGAGCAGGCCTGTGTATCTTCCCCTTTTAAAGCTCCAAAACAGTGACTCAAAAACGAGAAGAGGCTACTGGGCGAGAGCTGTGCCCCTGGAGTCCTCGATCCTCCCGCTGCTCTCCCAACCAGTGCCAAAGACAGCCCGCACTATGTACCATCCTGGGCCTGCTGCGGCAGTCAGACAACTGTGCAGGGGCCCTGGAACCAGGTCGGAATTGTTTCCCACACTTCCAGGTATGATCCAGGCCCTGGGCGGCTTCTTCACGTACTTTGTGATTCTGGCTGAGAACGGCTTCCTCCCGACCCACCTGCTGGGCCTCCGCGTGGACTGGGATGACCGCTGGGTCAATGATGTGGAAGACAGCTACGGGCAGCAGTGGGTAAGTGAGGGCCTAACCACTGGGGAGCTCCTCGGGTCGCCAGCCGTGAGGGCCAAGAGCCGGGCTCCTCTGTCTGCCTTTTGTGTTTCAGACCTACGAACAGAGGAAGATCGTGGAGTTCACTTGCCACACAGCCTTCTTTGTCAGTATCGTCGTGGTGCAGTGGGCTGATTTGGTCATCTGTAAGACCAGGAGGAACTCTGTCTTCCAACAGGGGATGAAGTGAGTAGAGGACAGTTGGGGCCCTCAGACCCCCAGGCTCTGGTGATCTCTCAGCGCTTTGTAAAATCCCGGTCCGAGGCACGGGGCCATTTCTGGAATCTCCCTTTTGGCGTGGATTTAGGAAGCAAAATGTGATTTTCCAGCATTTCTTTTCATCTGCCCTCCAGTTCCTAAGTGCAACAAATACATAAAGACATTGATCTGCTGTTGAATAGTGTTAGAACATAAACTTCTGTTTGTGTCCTTAAGCTTTCTGTCTTCTTGATTTTAGGAACAAGATCTTAATATTTGGCCTCTTTGAAGAGACGGCCCTTGCTGCTTTCCTCTCCTACTGCCCTGGAATGGGTGTTGCCCTGAGGATGTACCCCCTCAAGTAAGTCGCTCCTCATCCAGCTCCCCAAAGCATGAAACAGAAGTGGGACATCCCTCGTGATATGCACTAGTAGCTGGTGTTTTTAGGAGTTTGGGGTGGCCTGTATAAGAATTCCTCTGCACTGGAAATTAGGAAGGACTGACCAGGGTGCTTAGGATTTGGCTGAGATTAGGCCGGACAGGCTCTGGTACCTTGCAATGGCTCACCAGCTAACTTCGTGAGTGCTCGGGTTCCTCACAGCAACAGTCCCACTTGTCATTGGTATTCCTGAGGTTTGGGGACGGGGTTCACGTCTTGATTGACTTACCTAGCCGCCATGTGTGCTGTCAGGCCCCCACCTCTGTGGCCCCTGAATCCTCTGTTCTCAAAGGAAGGAGGTGGGAGAAGCAGGCTGGAGGTGGGTCATGGGTAGTGTAGACCAAAGGAAACCCACCAGCCCGGAGCAGTGAGGGACTTGGTAAACCCTGTAGGTGAAAAACGCAGGTTTATTAGAAGCATGAATTCCAGTAACCTGACACCATCCCCGAAGGAGCCAAGCCCCGTGAGCCTCACCGGCATCTTGCTGGGTCTGTACAGATATCCCTTCTGTGCAAGGGTGGCCTGGCATCCAGGGGTGTGTCTGCTGCTGTCCAGCCTGTCTTTTCAGCCTTCTCTCATAGCCATCCAAGCTTCTGTTAGGGGAATTCAGTATTTTCTCTCCCTGAATGGGTCCTTGGTAAGGACGCTCCCTCCCACCCCATGACACCAGAGAGTCCCTCAGGGCCTTCTGCTGGGGCTAGCCCCGTGTGATCGTGCCCTCTTGGACACGTACATTTGCACCCTTCTTTGCTATTACTTGTTATTTCTGCTCCCTGCGAGGTTGTGATCTTTAAGGCATGGGTTATAGAATCTTTGTTGCAGCACCTTACACAGAGCTGGCGTACACTAGGAGGATGCAACTTGGACAAGGCTTGCCCCATCAACTTGAGCCATTGTTTGTCGAGAAGAGGGTAGGAGAACCCAGCTCTCCAAAAGGCTGAGATGGAAAGTCACTGAAACAGAGTAGTGCCTCAGGCCATGTTTTGTTCTGACTAGGGAGCTTGTTCCTGAACAGGTTCTGTTCAGTTCAAAAGGTGGGTTAGTTACTCTGTGGCTGAGTCACAGGAGGTCGTCTCTTAGCTGGGGAGGAGGATGCCTAGCACCCGGAAGAAGAGGAGAGTGCCAGGCCTCTGTCTTGGGACAGCCTCCCTCACGCACTGACTACAGGAGCTGGTCGTCAGGAAAGCACAGCCTTCCAACGAGGCTGCCCCTGCCACCTGTCTCCAGGCTGGGGACTGTGGCTGTGGCCCGCCAGGCTCCCAAAGGCCTCTGCTCTCTGTTAAGAGCTCGGCTGTTTTCGTTTCCCAACACAGGGATTCGATACACAGCTGACAGAATGCAAGGGATAGAGAAACTGGTTTTGACCCACACTGGCAATCTTGATCTGCACATAGACACAGGTCACTCTCCGGCTTCTTAAACTTTGGAAAGGGAGGAAAGAAAATGTCCCTTTGCTGTGGGACGGTAAACAAAAAATCTCAACTCCTCCTACAAGCCAAATTACAAAAACCAGACTTGAAGGTGGGAAGGGGACTTGTGCAGAAAGTCTGTGGTTGGCTTTGCCCTGCCTCTCTTTAGGCCCTGGGCACAGGGAGCAGCGTTCTGTTCCTAAGACCCTGCTGTGTGGTCCACGCTAAGGGCTTAGTGATTTGTTGTGACCGTGCTTGGCTCCTTCCAGACTATTCCACTGTCACTGTGATATACCTTCTCTTGCCTTTGAACTGTGTTCACGGGTTAAATCGGTACCTGCTTCTCCTTCCAGACCTACCTGGTGGTTCTGTGCCTTCCCCTACTCTCTTCTCATCTTCGTGTACGATGAAGTCCGAAAACTCATCATCAGGCGACGCCCTGGAGGTAATTACAGACCTTTTAGCTTCAGCAGGGCTGTGGGGGAGGCTGTAGTTCTGTGGCTTCTGTTCATCAGTCGGGTGGGCTAAGACAACCGGACTGCCTACAGCCACAGTCCATCCCCAAAGGCTTTCAGAAGCAATCCTCTTTTGAACGGAACTCAAACCCAATATGATAGAGTGGAAAGCGGGTCAGAAATCGGCGCCATCTTCCCAATTAACAAGTCCTTTCTAGAAACATCTGCAATAAGAACAGTTGAAGCCCAGTATTGAATTTGGGTGACCCGACCCCCACCCCCGGTCGCTCCCTGTCGTTCCCACTGCGCTAGAGCTGGGAGGCCTCACTGCCATGTGTCTGTCTGTGCTGCCTCCAGGCTGGGTAGAGAAGGAGACCTACTACTAGACCCTGTGTCCTGCATGCCGCGGAGCATCGCGCCACACACTTCGCACCCACCCCCACCCCCTTTGTGTACTTCAGTCTTGGAATTCGGAACTCTACCCTGGTAGGAAAGCACCGAAGCATGTGGGGGAGCGAGACGTCCCGGAATGAAGCATGTAGCTATAAGGGGGGGAGGGGGGAGGGCTGCCTGAAAAACCTCGTCTATGGGAATGACAGCGGGGATGGTTTTTATGTGCCTTTTTGTTTTTGTAAAAAGGAAAACTTGGAAAGACTGAAAGAATACATTTTATATCTGGATTTTTACAAATAAAGATGGCTATTATAACGGAATCTGTCTCGTGCCCTCCTCCCTTTTGGGGCCTGGACATCTGAGTGCGGCTCTCCGAGCACACAGCCCGGTCCCAGCAGCTTCCCCGGCACCCACTGGGAATTGGGGAGCTGGGCAGCCCCAGACCCCCTGAACCAGAGCTAAACTGGCAGTCTGGCTTCCTCGGCTCTCTAGGCAATTTGGAGTCACAGTCACAGTGGAGAACCACTGTTCAGGGGAAACTTTTTGCCCAGGCTCCCTCTCGTTCTGAGGAGATGGCTTTACCCGACCTGTTCTCTCCTGCAGGGGCCACCTCAGGGCCGGGTGGGGGCGGGGGGTGTAACTCCAGCTGCTGCCGATCCTCTGCTTCTCAGTGGAAAAACATGTCCTGTGAAAGATGAAGTCACTTGGTGTAATAACACTCTTCCAGCCTGGTCCCAGCCCTCAGCCCACCTGCCATCTCTCAGGTCCCCGCCACAACCGCCTCAAGCATTGTGAGGCCTCGGGTCTCAGCGGCATGTGTGTCTCTACACATGCTTCCCTTTTCACATAGCATGCTCCCAGTGTGGCAGCAAACAGCTCTATTTCAGAAAGCGCTTATGTGCCAGAAGGCACTTAAGAAAAAAAGGTAAGCGATCTGTTTACTTTGGGGTCAAGTCTGAGAAGGCCTGCTTTCAAAGAGGGAGCAGAAAAACGCCCTTCTCAGTTTCCTGGCTCAGTACTCCAGCCTGAGTGCTGTTCATGAGCCCTGCTCCGAGGCTGTCCTTGCTTCAAGCAGGTAACAGTCCAGAGTCCTTAACCACTGGCCCCAGAGTGATCGTGCTCTGCGCGTGATCAGAGAAGTTCAAGTATTTTTTCTCCTCCGAAGTTTAATTCATTGCTCATGCCTCTTGCCTGCGATTCACTTCCAAGCTGCGCAGTTGGGAGGGGAAGGGGGACAGACCATTCCCACATACTGGCTGTCAACTGTCCCTACGCTCTCCAGTCGGAGGAACTGGGAGGGCTGGGTGGTCTGCCCTTAAACCAGCAGCTCTTCCTTTCTCAGAGCCCCTTCCCTTGGGATGAGCTCTACACCTGTAAGCCAGCCATCTTTAAAGAGAACCATCTGCTCAGCCCGACATAAGGAAACCAGGAGGAAGCTGCAGAGAGAGTTGTCAGGATTACTGGACCATGAGACAGGTAGTAACTAGCTGCTGGAAGACATGCTGGGCTTCACTGCCGTGATGGCAGCAGGAGACCCCTGCCATGTGCTTAAACCCATACAGCCCTGGCAGGTTTGCTGTCCCCGCCCCTACTCACCACGTGTCTGCTTTCTGGCATCCCCGAGAACTGAGCAGGGAACACACACACACTACTATGATGATCGTCAGTGACCTGACATAGTCAAGGCTGGGGGTGACCCCAGGTGGCCTCCAGGCTGGGGCTTCTCACTGCTCTAAGCACCCCTAGGCTTCGAGACACCCGGAGGGAGGGTGGAGCAGGGCAGGACCAGGGGAGGCTCTGAACCTCCTGTCCCCTTCCCGCCAGAATGTTTCTACCTTCAGACAATCCTCTGAATAAAAAGTTTTATAGCCCAAAGTTTGCTCTGGAGGAAGCAGCTAAGTGATGGGTAAAACTGGGACCCAAATCAGCCCTCCTAAGGGGCCAGATCTTTCTAAGCTTTCTAAAAGCAAGACAACACCTGGGCTCATTTCTCTGTTGCACTTGGCTTCTCCCTTAAGCCCTGTTGGTAGTCACTAAGGAAGGCTCCAGAACAGTGACAGAAACTGCTCCTAAATACTGACCCCAGCTACTGTTCAGACCTATAAATCCGTAATAGAACCATCCCAACTGGCCTCTTCTCGTGACTTGCTCACCTCCTAATCATCCCTCCGCCACCTCCTGCCTCCCATTAACCTGTCCCCTGAAACTGGCCTGCTTGAGGTCACCACTGACCTGCTTATTACATCCAGCAGCACATCTCAGTCCTTGCCTGACCTCTACAGTAGCAATGCTTCCATCACACACTTCCCAAAAGCACCATCAACATCACTGCCCAGCCCTTAGCTTTCAGACCCCTTTTTGCCTGCTCCTTGGCTGTTCATTTCCTCAGGGAGGTCCCCATTCCCTTCCCTCTGCCTGCCTCACATTCCTGGGGCTTCCTAACATGACGTCACCCACATGATGCTTTCCAGCCCCTCAGTCTGGTCCTCTCTCCTGAGTCCCCAGACTCTTGCATCCACTTGTCTATCAGACATCTGTACTTATTCAGAAAGCATAACACACCAATCCTAACCCCAAAGGCAAACCCGACTTTGAGGTCTCCCAAATTGAACCTGCTCTAGGCAATGACATCTACCACCCTATTGCCCAAACAGAAAGCTGGAAGTCCCATGAAATTTCTGTCTCCCTTACTTGTGGCCCCCGCCACCAAGCCGTCAATCACCACTCACTGTCCATTCCGGTGTGGCTGGGAACAGGCTTTGTGTCTTAATCTAGACACAGTCACTGACTAACTGGCCATGCGCACAGATTTTTGCCTCTCTGTGCTTCCTTTACTCTAGAATAAGGATGACATTTCAGAACTGGGATTATATGTAAAGAGACGAGCACAGTGGCTGCCAATAAATCCCTTTCTCTCCAGGCACCTCCCTTCACTCCTGGCCAGTTCGCTCACTCTTGGCCTTCCTATAACCCAGTGCTTCTCTGCATGTTGTCTCTGGACCAGTATCACCCAGGAACTTGGTGGAAATGCATCTTCTCCTACAGACTGACTCTGAACTGGAGGTGGGATGCAGCAATCTGTTTCAATAAGCCTTCCAGGTGATTCTGATGCATGCCAAAATCTGAGAACCATGGCTCTATCCCACTTTCCAAGCTCTACTTGGTGCCTCTCCCACCGTCCATGTCTTCACCCTCAACTCTAGCATATATGCACACCTCTGCTCCCCCATTCAGGATCCCGGGAAGTCCCTCTGCTATATAATGCTGCCCCCAGCATCCTGCAAGTCCCCTTAGCAACCCCCACCCCCGTGTTGGTCCACCCTGCATTCTGCTGGCTAATCTCAACTTCCTGGATGCCATTCAGGCCTAACTCCTTCTTCAGGAAGGCTCACTGGGCCCTTGTTTTTTACATACCTGGCACTTATGCCTATGTATTAGTGTGTTCCTTGGTATACTACAAGTTCATGAGTATACAGTCCAGGCTATACCCTCCCCAACATCTGGCACATTCAGTACTTGTTGGGTGAATGAATGTTCATTACCACACTTTCCCCCACCCCCATATTTTTAACATTTCACCCTGACCTTGAATCTCAGTTTCTTAAATCAGGGCTGACACTTCACCCAAGAGAAATCCATGCCCAGGTCTACCAGCAATCTATGAGTTAGGGCCTCTGCCTCTCTCCTAAAACTTTAAAATTGGAAATTAGAGAAGATTCAGAAGAAGCCATGCATGGAATCAAGATGTCAAGAAGCAGTGGGAGACCATGGCGAGTGATGGTAGAAGGCAAAGAGATCTATAGACAGAGAGACACCAAGGACACAGGTCCTTGGACATGCCTGCGTCCCAAAGCATGTGAATCCTTGTCCTGGGCCTCAAAGGATCTCCAAAACTCTCCCCAGCCCTCACCCCAACTAGGTTGCTATCTCCTATTAGATAATTGATTAGTACTCTACTCCTTCACAGAACTCACAATGCTGTTCAATTGGGTAATTATTAATTTCATATCCACTTTCCCCTGCTAACCTGTAAGTTCTGTGAGGTCCAGTACCTAACTTTTCTGTTTCATCCCTCACGCTCAGCTCAGTGCCTTAAAAAGAAGCTGGCATTTAGCATGGTGGCCAGTACTCCCTATTTAAGGAGAAAGGCAGGTTTCAGTTCAAGATGGCATCACGAGAAGATGCTGAACTCATCTCCTTCCACGGACACATGAAATCTACAGCTGCATTTGGAACAGTTTCCTCTGGAAAAACAACCCTAAAGACTAAAGTGAGTCCTACACACATCAGGCAAACAAGAAAAACCCACACTGATGCAGGTATGGAAGGCTGAAACACAATCTGGCCATTAACCTTACCCCTGGCATGAGCACCTGCAATGGCAGATAACTCAAAACCTAGAGCTTTTCCTGAGAAGCAAAGGTTTTATACTCTACACTGGGCAACTCCAGCTTCTAAGACCTGCCCCTGAGACACAAGCCCCCAAAACACTGAACACTGAAAATAATGGGGTTTCTCTCCATGAGACCCTTAGGGCTATAGAGCAAACTGTAAAACTGCTCTTCAAAAGCCTGTGCACAGACTTACCTGCCCCAGGACCAGCACAGAACAGCCGATTCAGAGGCACCCAGGCTTTCAGTGAAAGAGGCTTGTTTGCTGATCTTAAAGCATCAGCCTGAGGGGCCAGCCTCTAATTAAGCCACAGTTAACACCCTACTCATCCTTTCCAGAGACCTCAGCAGCAGTGCTGACTTCTCACTCCCCCCCCCACCTCACTCCAGAGTGCCAGTATCTCCTGGAGAGGAGCTTGTCCGTGTGTCTGCTGCTCCAGCTTTTATGGCTATCACCCAGGGGATGCCTCTCAATCACTGAGCACTTGGTGACCAGTAGGGCACGTGTTCCTGGATCCCATGGGACTCTAACAATTCGGGGGATGGTTCCTGTCTGGCTGTCACCACCAGGGCACTGCACAGACAGCAGACCGAAAGCCACACCACATCTCTCTGTGACAGACCCATTTGCTCGTTCAGGAGCTTCAGCCTGAGGGGCAGACTTCCAGTTTGGTATCTAGGGGTCTACTAAGATGCGCTGTGGGGACAGAGGCCAGTGGACACATCATCTTTGCACGGTCCCTCTGCCTTGCTCCAAGCTGCCAGTATCTCCCAGAAAGGAACTCATACATTTGTCTGGCACCCTAACGTCTGGGACTACTACCCAGAGGACACCTCAAGACTGCCTGGCCCCGGTGCCCTCCTGGTGCCCAGGAGGACTTAAGCTTGGAGTTCCACAGAACCGTATTTGCATTCTTTAAAAGCTGCTGCCTAAGGGTCTAGCTTCCAATCAGCCTGAATCTAGGTGCTGACTGAACTCCTTCCCTTTGGACACTGGCAGATCTTGGCTCATCCTCAATTACTGGGAGCCACCAAAAATAATGCTTGGACAGTCACAAAGGTCTGAGATAATCCAAAGCTCGGGCAGGGTTGAACTCTAAAGCTCATTTCATCCATGAGGCCACTCCTTAAAGATGGGAAGACGGGGTTGTTTCATCTAATGTGTTTCATTTACCAAACAAAACAAGATAAAACCTTGAGAAAGTACTTAATGAAACAGAAATAAATGATTTATTCAATAAAGAGTTCAAAGTAATGGTCAAGAAACAGCCTCGCCAAACTCAGGAAAAGAATGAACACAGTGAGAACTTCACAAGAGATAGAAAATATAAGAAAGTACCAAAAATATAAGAATATAAATCTCACTGGTAAAGGTAATTTTATAGTACAATTTAGAATAATCTAATGTAAAGATGGTGGATCAATTTAAAGCTAGTAGGGAGGTTAAAAGACTACGATGTTTAACAGATGCATAAGATAAACAGACATAGAATGTGACATTAAAAACCTAAAATGTGACATTAAAAACCTAAAACGTGGGGGTTGGGAGGGGAGTAAAAATATAGAGCCTTAGAATGCATTCAAACTTAAGTTGTTATCAACTTAAAATATACTGTTATAAATGCCAGTTGTTATGTGTAAGCTTCACGGTAGCCACAAAGCAAAAACTTGCAGAAGAGCCATCAATGACAAAGAAATCTAAGCCTACCACTAAACAGACTCATCAGATCACAAAAGAAAATAGCAAAACAAAAAAGCCAGAAAACAATGAACAAAATGGCAGTAAGTATATACCTATCTATAATTACTTTAAATGTAAATGGACTAGCTTCTCCAATTGAAGACAGAGTGGCTGAAACAATTAAAAAAAAAAAAGATCCATCTATTGCTGCTTATAAGAGACTCACTTTAAACATAAGGACACACACAGACCGAAAGTGAAAGGATGGAAAAGATATTTGATATTCCATGCAAATGGAAACCAAAAGAAAGCTGGTATAGCTATACTCACAGCCGACTTTGAAACAAAGACTGTAGTAAGAGACAAAGAAGGGCATTATATAATGGTAAGGGGTCAATTCAACAAGATGACTTAACAGTTGTAAATATTTATGCACCCAATGTAGGAGCACCTAAATATATAAAGGAAATATTAACAGACCTAAAGAGAGACACAGACAGTAATACAGTAACAGTAGGGAAATTCAATATTGTACTTTCATCAATGGACAGATCATCCAGACAGAAAATCAATAAGGAAACATCAGTCTCATATGGCATATTATGTATCTGTTAAAATTCATCTGATCTAGAGAATATACCACCTCAAAGCAGCAGAATACAAATTCTTCTCAAGTGCACATGGAACATTCTCCAGGACAGATCATATGTTAGGCCAAAAAACAAGTCTTAAAAAATGAAAGATTGAATCACATCAAGTATCTTTTCTGACCAAAATGGTATGAAACTAGAAATTAAGTATAAGATGAAGGCTTTGGGGGGAACCTGGGTGGCTCAGTGGGTTAAAGCCTCTGCCTTCGGCTCAGGTCATGATCCCAGTGTCCTGAGATCAAGCCCCGCAATGGGCTCTCTGCTCCATGGGGAACCTGCTTCCTCTTCTCTCTCTGCCTGCCTCTCTGCCTACTTGTGATCTCTGTCTGTCAAATAAATAAATAAAATCTTAAAAAAGAAAAAAATAGATGAAGGTTGGGAAAATCACAAATATGTGGAGATTAAACAACATGCTACTTAAAACATCAAGAAAGAAAACAGGAGAAATCAAAAAGTACTGTGAACTTTTCATAAAGAACACTGAGTAATGTATAGAATTGCTCAATCACTATATTGTACATCTGAAACTAATATAGCACTTTATGTCAACTATAGTGGAATTAAATTAAAAACTTAATAAATGAAAAAAAGTTACCTTGAGACAAATGAGAATGGAAATACAACATACCAAAACTTATTTTTTTTTATAAACATATTTTTATCCCCAGGGGTACATGTCTGTGAATCGCGAGGTTTACACACTTCACAGCACTAACCATAGCACATACCCTCCCTAATGTCCATTACCCCACCCCCCTTTCCCGATCCCCTCCCCCCAGCAACCCTCAGTTTGTTTTGTGAGATTAAGAGTCACTTATGGTTTGTCTCCCTCCCAATCCCATCTTGTTTCTTTTCTTCTTTTTCTACCCCCCTAGTCCCCCATGTTGCATCTCCACTTCCTCATATCA
>PISX010022071.1:0-32424 GCA_004024625.1 Mellivora capensis
AAGTGACTCTTAATCTCACAAAACAAACTGAGGGTTGCTGTGGGGAGGGGGTCGGGAAAGGGGGGTGGGGTAATGGACATTGGGGAGGGTATGTGCTATGGTTAGTGCTGTGAAGTGTGTAAACCTGGCGATTCACAGACATGTACCCCTGGGGATAAAAATATGTTTATAAAAAATAAAAATTAAAAAAAAATAAAAAAAAGAATAGTAGAATAATAAAAAAAAATCACTGAGCCTTTAAGATCTAGGATGAGATTACCTTAAAACTACCAAATTAATGGCCATTGATTATGGTGGTCACAAAATATTCAAACTAGGCCTACAGGGCTCATGTATCTAGATGTACTCTATTTTGGGGATATGCCCTTGACACATCAGTGGCGACCTTGAGTTCTAACAGAACCTGACAATATTAAGGGGTTTTAGTTTCTTTATCTCCAGTGACAGGTATTTTTCACAAATTTCCTGAACAGGGACCAACACACTACTGTCTGTAAAATAAATATACTAACCAAAAGTTCAACAAAAGAAATAAAGAATTCATTAAAAAAAAAGTCCTCATTGTAGAGCTGAAAATAAGGCAAACAAAACGACAACAGCTATTCTTGACCATTCAAAAAAACACACTAGGACTGGAGAGGTTTTTAGAAGTGAGGAATCTAGTCCCCAGGAATGGTACCAGTGGGAGAAGTATGTTTCAATTTTCAGACAAATACAATAAAATATCAAACTTTCATTGTCTGTGGTCAGCAAAAAGCCGTAACAGTCACTCAGAGGATCATAATTTTAAGCTTTGTGTGTCCCGGCTCGAGTCCCTCATGAGTAGTTAAACTCGGCCTTAAATTCTCCCAGTAAATTCATCTTGATGGCCTATTTTTCACTTGCTGGCACACACTGCTGTACACTTTGGCCATCTCTGATCCTCTGGCCTCCTCTGTTACAGTGACAGAAACGACAGAAGCATTTCTTTAAGTCCCAGTACTTGTACACGAACGGTCAGGGAAGCGCTGTCCATAACAGGCACTCAATGCAACGACCCGCGTGTCCACCGCATGCTGACTGATGAGAAAACCGTGGCCTCTCCATGTGATGGATATCATCAATAAATAAGCACAAATACACGCTACAACATATAGGTCTCTTTAGATATTATGCTACATGAGAGAAACCACGGACACAAGACCACATATTGTAGGATTCCACTCATGTGTCCAGAATAGGCATATCCCCAGAAACAGAAAATAGATCACTGGCCGTCTAGGGCTTGAACCAGGCTGTCTCGGGAGAAATGAACAGTGACCAAAAACGGGCAAGGGCTTTCTTTTTGGGGTGGGGAAATTGTTCTAAAATGGACCATGATGATGGCTGCACAACTCTGCAAATATACTAATAACCAGTGAATTGTAGCTTAAATGGGTGAACTGTATGGTACGTGAATTATATCTCAATAAGGCTCCTATACACAATTAAGTTCTAGATTCAAAATCCTCCCTCTCACAGCACACAGGATTAATTCTCCAGTGAAGACTACTTTTCTCATGCTCTCTCCTATGGTGGAGGATTCAAGTTTAACTCATGTGTTCAAAAAAAAGGGACCTATACATGCACGCAGAATTATCTATGCAGATACTTCTCAATACTTCTAGATGATGTATTTTGGTAAGAGCCTAAAAATAGGGCGCCTGGGTGGCTCAGTGGGTTACGCCTCTGCCTTCGGCTCAGGTCATGGTCTCAGGGTCCTGGGATCGAGTCCCGAATCCGGTTCTCTGCTCAGGGGGGAGCCTGCTTCCTCCTCTCTCTCTCTCTGCCTGCCTACTTGTGATCCCTATCTGTCAAATAAATAAATAGAATCTTTAATAAGAGCCTAAAAATAAGCCCAGAAAATAAATGTTTCCGTCCTAGTGGAAAATGATCAAACCACCTCAACAGGTCCAATAAGGGAGCCGGGGCAAGAACAGTAACATAAGAAATGAGAAAAACAAGGCAGCCCGCTAAAAATCAACCAAAAAAAATGTATTTGTACACCCACCACTACACAGATTTGAGACACCACTCTTCACCCTTCTAGAGCTCACCTGCTAAGTGTGTAGGAATACTGCCTAGTGCTACCATGGTGATGACCTTGACCCTAACCTCAAAGGACTTGGAATTATGCTCTTTGCTAAAGCAAAAATACAGGTTATTTCTATCTCTGAAATAAACCCTTTGATTCACTAGACAATTAGAGTAAAAGGATCACAGGGACTTATTTATGACTTGTAGTTAGCTGTCAGATGGGTACCATAAGTAATCCAGGATTGGGAGATACAAAAAAAAAAAAAAAAGGTCAACTTTAATTTTTAAGGTAGTTTTAAAAAAAAAAAGGAAAAAGAATGATGAGTTGAGTCACATGCGGAATCCATCCACTTAAGTAATACACACCAGGAAACCATTTCTAACAGGGCAAATCCAATTATAGTAACTACACCACAAGTGTGTGATATTTCCTCTTCATCTCTTCCATATGTATTTTCTTCCTAGGAGGTCCCTAACCTCTCCTTAGGCCTCCACCTCCTCTAAGCCCATCCTCCTCCACACCCCAAGCCCATTATTCCTCCATCCAGACTTCTCCTATAAACTTCTGGCCCATCTTTTCAAATGTCTCCTGCATGTCTCCATTAGCCATGGGGTCCATGAACTAGAACTTGCTAAGCCACACAATGTTGATCTACTGACCATTTATCCTCTACCATTTCAGTACCAGAGAAGTAATCTGCTTCCTCAAGTAGCATTCCACAGGACCACAGAGTAGCTACACATCTTTTAAATTTATACCTTAATCTGTTGTTGAGATGAACACTGTACCTGCATTACTGTTTTAAGATAAAAAGAGGAAGCACTATCTTCCCATGAATTGATAATACATATGTGTGTGTATATAAAATTGTGAGATATATATGTATCTCACATTCCAGGGGAGGCCTCAAGTAACAACTGGCTTCTGCATAAACTGCTTTAAAAAAAAGATTAAACAGTAATGGTGACAGAAGTCAAAGTGGCTATCTTGGGTGGACATCTTTCAAAATTCAATCAGTTAAGAATTCCATATATCAAACTAATTTTGTCAAGTTATTGGTGGAAGTTCTTCTTTGTACTTTGATTAGAAAGCCAGGGTTACTCACTGGGATGCTCCATAAATAGAGTAGAAAGGTTTTTCTATGGCCATGAGAGATGACTTAATACCTATCTTTGGATCTTCCAGACTAAATCATTTTGGTTTCTGCATTTATAGGGCTTCACTGCTAGAGCAAATCAAAAATAACTACTGTGAGAAAAATCCAGGCTTCATCTGCAGAGACACCTGTTACAGCTACTTCCTCTGATGTCCCCCGAAAGGCAAGAGCTAGGCTTTTCACCAACCACAGGAGAGAGCCAACTGTGCTGTCTCCATGCGTGGTTTTCAAAATTTAGTACAGACTTGAATTTCCTACTACAAGCAAAGTCTGTGCCATAGAACAGTACAGTTGGGCTAAGGTCAAGTAAGTCATTGGGTTAAACAAAGCTAAACCTGTTACTTTACTTCTATATTCCTCAATGCAAAGGTGAATTCATTATGACCTTCCAAAACAAGTGTTTCCAGAGCTGGTCTGTCCTTGGAATCACTTCTTTTTTTTTTAAGAGCATCTTAGAGGTATTCTGAAGAACACATTTTAGGCAACAATGACCTTCTTCCATGGAGAAATATCATTCCTATGGCCTTTAATGTTAAGCTTTCAGCAATTAATCAAAGGCACCGGAAGCAATCACATAAAATATTTTCTGTCTGTTATAAAAAGGACATTAGCCAATGATCACATCAAGTGTTAACACTGTTTAAGAGTCCTGGACTGCCCAAGTTTGAATCCAACCCTCATTTCTTGCTAGCTATATGACATGTCCTTCATACTTGGTGCCATGGAGTCTTTATTTGGGAGACAACTTCTCCTTCACAGGGTCACTGTAAGGATTAGATAAGATCTCATGTACTCACAGCAGTTCTTGTCTATAGCAAGGACATGGTGCTTAAATGACAGCTATTTTTTATTTGTTACTATTTAGAGCCAGGAAAATGGTATTTCCTTTGGAAGGTGCATGCTCCTTTCATCCACATTCAGAGATCAACAAATCATGTTTCCTCTTATCCCACTGGCTGCAGGGAAGCTGGGACCATATCTGAATCTCAGTTACAGCAACGGTGCTAATCCCTACTATGTTCACCGATTTCTTGTTTAGACTGTGGGAGTCTCATCACTATGCTTTTTTTCAAATCCTTTTTTAGAAAGTGAATACACAGAATCAGTACAGCAAATTGCTCCTTGAATCTCTTTGAACAAAGAAAACCTGATACCCCTGTACCCAGTTCGTTTTCCCTATGGATTGACCTTTGCCAATCAGTAGATTTTCCTGTGTGTTCTATGTTGTGTGGTCTGGTTTTGAATGATCCTTTCCACATTCCCTAATCAAAAATTTTCCTATCATCCAAGTTCTTCCTCCTCCATCTTTCCCTGGCCCCATTCATTCAGTGACCTTCACATTTCCCCAACCCTTCTTCACCCGCCTACGACAGCCTTAGCTTAGAACCTGGCCATCTTTCGTGAATTGTTTCCATGATCTTTCTACCCATCTCCATGCCTTTAGCTCCCTCTTCCCCTTCTCCAAAAACTCCACCATTCAACTGCTTACAGGATTAAACCCACACTACTTAGCAGGACATATAAAGCCCTTTGCACAGTCGTCTCCACCTACCATCCCGCTACTCTCTCTTTCTCCTCTTTCATGCTCTGGCCACACATTACTCTCTGCCCCACCAGTGTGGGAGGTTCATCCTCTCCCCTCGCTCAGCCTGGGAAAGTCCTAATCGGTTCTTAGCTTCAACTCCATAGGTGAAGGCATCTCTAATCCCTCTAGACAGAATTAGTCCTTACCTCTGCACCCCCAGAGTGGTTTAACAATGGGTTATCATGAGCTGTTTATGATTAGCTGCTTGTATTTTAATACCTTCTCTTCAATTTTGAGCTCCGTGAAGGTAAGAACCAAGGCTTAGTCATCTTTGCAGCACCGGCCCTTGGAAAAACACAGTACGCATTCTCTATCTACTGAATTGAACTGGAATTATATCCTTAGGCCTGGAAAGTAACTAAAGAAAGTGAGGACAACAGTCAGTTCTCCTACAGCAAGACGGTGTGGTAATGCAAGCCTACAGGACGATAAGGGTCTTCACGAAGGGACACTGGATTGTAAGAGCTTCACCTTTAACCAGGCTGCTCAAGGGGAGGACAGCCGTACCTGTACCTTCTGAGTATTATCACCAGAAAGGTTCTTTGGTTTCTCTGCTAGTCCTTCAAAACTATCCAATTTCCTGCACTAAGAATCCAAGATCACCAGATAATACTGTGATTTTTATTCTGATTTCCAAGCTGTCTATCTTGTGAGATGGAGGGCCTGGAATGGAGCGACAATTCCAGTCTCTAAAAAACATACACTCCCCATTTAAACAGATGAAGTATTTGTACGTAAATGCCATGCTGTTCCCCAAAAAGGTTTAAGGCAACATTAATACACTGAGTGTAACAAGACAGTTTTAAAGAGAATTAGGATCAAGGGAGAAATAAATTGTCCTTCTGGGTTATCCATCCCCTTCTATGAAATGGATACAATGAATTGGTCCCCTCAGGCTTTTATCTGATTAACTCCAGATAAGCTGAAGGCAATTCTGTTACTGGACTGGTTAGTTTGAAACTGAGCCTCTGAATCATGGTGACTCCACCTCCCGTGTCTGAGCAGAGCCAAATTGGCTGACTCCTGTCCACCTTATTAAATTCAATGTGTCTGCCCTTCAGCTTCTCTTCACAAAGCGTCTCTTCATATGGTGGCTTCCCTTACCAAAACAGATCTTGGGTGTCTGATTCTGAGGGAAAACTAGCCCCCTTTATCTAAGCTCTGCAGCCCTTTCCTTTGGGGGCACATGCTGCCAAGTGACAAGAAGGCCTAGTTTCCTGAAATTCCTCACAGACTACTGCTCTTTCTCCCCCAATCCAACTTCAAAGAAATGGACAGACCAGCTAGGAGAATCCGTCCCCACTGATTCCCAGCGAGATCGACAGTACATTTGACACTCATTCCATCATGCTCCCTATGTCCATTCCAAACCCCCAGTTCTTCATCTACCACAGTCTTCAGAGGTGGCCCTTCTCCCCTTCAGAGCCATGCCTCCTCCTGTGCCCATAACCACTCTCCCTCCTGCCCGCTCTGGGCCAATGCTCCCATCACCCCCAAGTTCTCCTCCCTTCTTTTTCTGGCATATTCCTCCAGCAGGTAGAAGTTATTAGGGATCTTTAAGTAAAAAGAGAAGACCAGGATGAACCCCACATGATACTGTATGAAATAATCCCAATAAGCACAAATATATTTGCAAAGATTTGCATGTGTAGAGATTACTTGTGAAAGGATACCTAAGAACCCAACATGGCTGGTAGCCTTTGGAGCTGGGAACGCTACAGCCAGGGGAGAAGGTTAGAGGAGGACTCCTTTTACTCTATGTGCCTTTTGAACCATTTGGATTTAATTTAATGTATATGATGACCTATTTCTAGAAAGGTAATTAAATCGACATCATAATGTTCAAATCTTCCAGAGTTCCACCGAGCCCAGTGTTCTTCTGCCACACACTGCCTGGGTAGGTATATTCACTTGCACAGTTTCAACTACTACTTGGGAGCCGGTGGCTCCTAGGTCTAGTATCTCTGGAAGCTTCACAGTTCCACTTCTGAATGTCAGACATTTACCTGTGGGTGGGTCCTCAGGCCCTCAACTTAACCTCTCCCACACCCCATTCACAGGCTTCTAGCTACTCAGCCCTTGTAGAAAGAGGTCTATAGATAGTGTAAATATCATAAACTGATATTTGTTTTAAAAATAGAGATGAAGAAGAGACCTGCTTCTCCTCTTCCTGAACTGTCAGTCCACGAGGCAAACAACCATCATCTCGCCATATGCCCTCCAGAACTGGGACTCGGTCCTTCCCTCCCCAGATCTGTGGAACCACCACATCAAGCAACTCTACCTCTGCCCAGAATGCTACTCACATCCAGCCTGTCTTCCCCTTTTCTGTTGCCTGACTTTAGGCCCCAATGATCTCTTGTGAGTTTCCATGATACCTCCCAATTTGAATTCCTTCTTCCAGTACAGTTCTTTTCAAGGTCACCCTCCACACAGCTGCTGGATCAATGGATGTTAAGTGTAAATCTAATGGTATCGTCCTGGGCTTCTGCCCAAGCAGCTCCCTGTCCCAGGTGAGGTAGCACCAGGCCCTTCCCCACCACGCCATGCCCACTTGTCCAGCCTCACCTGCTCCTACTTCCTGTCTCATCCCAAAAATAACACAGCTGTTTGCAGTTTCCCCCACCATTCCCCCTGCCATTCCTGTCCCCCACCCCTGACACTTTCTGCTCCTCCCTCTGCTTGGAAGGCCCACTTCTGACCTCTTTCAGCTTCCCTTCACCTTGGTTATCTCCTAACCATCACTAGAGACTCACACAAAGACCTACAGAAGGAATATGAAGTAAAGACCAGAGACTATACAAAGAATGGCCAGCCCTGGGCCCAAGGTCATGCCATCATTTACAATGTCAAGCAACAGTATCATGATTTCCAGCGAGTTCAACCCTGTGGCATAAGTAACCCATCTAGAATTTCTGTGACTAGAACATTTACAACCTGGCGTAATCACTGCAGAAATGAAAAGAGGCAAGGAAAACTCAAATTCAGACTACACGGTGTCCATTCGCCTGACAACAAGGCCTATGAAAGGTTCCGAATAGGTACTAGGAATGCCCACAGTTCCCTGCTGTCATATAACAAATCTGCTGACAACTTTAATTCACATCAGACTTCCCAGTGAATCAAGTTAGTATGAGCCCTCCTTTTAGACTCGAGAATAATCTAATGAATTTGCTATGCAGGCAGCAGGATGACAGTGAGTTTTGGTCTCTCACAAAAGCTACCTTCCTTTTCATTGCTAGGGTCACACCTAAAATTTCTGGGCAAGTCTTACTTCATTCAGACAGTGCAGAGAAAAATACGTTGGAATCTGACATTACTATTTCAGTCAGGAGAGCGCATGGTTTTGAATCTATGCAAGAAAAAAGCCAATTCTGAGCTTGCAATGCTGAGGACACACAACAGATCCAATTCTCAATATCCAACTGGTCTCCATCCAGTGACAGTGAATCTGAATGATCTGCAGAGTGAGGGTAAGACATTATGCTAAAGTGAAACATTAAAGACTGTCAAAGTCACTAGTCACCCAAGTTTATGAGACACTATGGAGACAATTCAGAATCAGATGTAGCTTTTGCTCAGAGCTTTCGCTTTGTATTTGTAGTGCTAACAATCAGTGAAGAGAATGCCAATGGGTGAGACATACATGGTCTAGGATTTGGAGAATGGATGTTTAACCCTCTAAATTTATGACAAAGCAATGCTTGGTGCTAATCAAGAAGTCTGGAGAAGGGACGTACTTTAAAAAACAAGCAGAAGAACAGCTTTGAAAAGGCACTACTTTAGGCTTTAAAAATAATTTTCGTCCAAAGTACATGCGTGAGTCCTACAATTAAAATAGATTCACCTTCATTTCATTCATTCCTTCCATTTACTCAACAAATATTTATTGAGCGCTATGACCAACAACTCGGAGAAACGAATCCTAAAGACCGAGTAACACACCCCTGAGACACTTCTACATTGGCCATTCTCTCTTCTCCAAGAGGATTGTGGGGAGGTGTGGCGAAGAAGAATGATAGAATTCAAGAACATATTTCATCTCCTCAGGAGTGGGGATCTCCAAGCCTCTTTCCTTTGCTATCTGTCATTTGGAGGTAAGTCCGAACTACAGAATAAAGGAACACAAAATACAGAGAGATATGGTAAGCATAAAGGACAATGTCAATTCCAAATATTGATTCCTGGGGCACTTGGGTGGCTCAGTAGGTTAAACATCTGACTCTTGGTTTTGACTCAGTTCATGATCTCAGGGTCATGGGATCAAGCCCCATGTGGGGATCAGCGGGGAGTCTACTTATCCCTCTCTTTCCCCCTCTTTCCCCACACACTCGTGCTCTTTCTTGCTCTCTCAAATAAATAAGAAATCTTTAAATATCCATTCCCATTTTCTCTAGAAGTATGCTTGTATTAGTCTGATTATATAGCCCAGTTTGACTTGGGAAATACAGTCAGGTCCTGAGAGAGGGGAGGGCATCTGCTGAACCCCTGGGTTTTCTCAAAGGAAGGACAGGAAAGGGTGAACTAAAGCCCCTTAAGCACCACTCAATTCAGGGATCACGAAGGCAAAGCTACGTCTCTGATGCTCTTTGAGCCGAACTGTGTGACAAGAGACGACAGAGCAAAGGAAACCAGACAGTGTACTTTCAGGAGGGGAGCTCTGGAGAGACATTTCTTTGGAATTTGGTAGGAAATGAAAACGTGACCAAGTGGAGGGAGGAAGAAAAAAGTTCTTCCTGACCTTTACTTGAGGGTCAGAAGGACCTACAAAAAGACTTGCATCAACATCAGATCCTTCATTTCGGAGCTGTAAGAAGCCCTGGTGTCGATCTTCTTTCTTTGACAGAATAAACCATCCCATTTTGGGGGAATCGTCTTGGATATCTTTAAGGAGAAAGTGGTTATCACTGTACCACAAGCACATGAACTGGTTTATTCATGTACAGTCCTTAATAATACTGCCTCAGGGCTCCTGGCTAGCTTAGTCAGGGGAGCATGTGACTCTTGACCTCAGGGTCACGTGTTTGAGCCCCACAGTGGGTATAGAGATTACTTGAATTAAAAAAAAAAAAAACACCTTAAAAAAAGAATACTGTCTCGAGTCAAGGTACATTCCAAGGAATATGCCACAATTCTGTGTAAATTCTGTTTACAAAGAATGACTCTCTTTTATTCTCTGGTACAAGGGTTGGCTATTTTGAGTCAGAAAATCTGGACCGGAAGTTGGTTCTGCCATTGGCTGATTGTGAAATCTGGGTCAAGCCATTTGAACCTCAGTGAACCAGCATTTCTCTGTCCTTCTTGACACAGCTTTAAGGGAAATTAAATGACCCGAATACATTAAAGTGCTCTGGAAATAATAAAATGATAGATAAATGACAGTTACCAGTACTCTTTACCAACACCCTTTGGTCTGGTTGTCACGGTATGGAAGCAAAGTGTGCCAACAACACACAAGACCCAACTCTTACCCAATGACATGGAAAGATATGTTGCATAATGGCAACAATCCTATTGCACAAAAATATTTTTTCTTGGGTAACATCAAATCTGACTTATAACGCCAATCCCAATTTTTCTTTTTTTGCCTCTGACCCCTAAAGCAACTACAGATTTAACATAGAGGGATACTAAGAAGGATCCTCAAAAAAGGAAGGGGAGACGTTTTATCTACCATCACCTTCAAGGCCAGTCTTATTTCAAATAAGGCCAAAAATAATGTTACCATTAAAACCAACAAAATGTTCAGTATTACCTCCTAGATGGTACTCATGGGGCATCCTTGCTGTATTCTTAAAGTCAGGTTTTTACCCAACATTTCCTGATTACCCCCTAAGTATTCACATGGTACTAGGTACTCCAGGGGGCCATTTGCCCCAAAAGCATTCACTGTTTTTGTTAGAGGAAATGGGAATAACTAATAAAAAGGCAAACCCTCAGGGAGTTCTCTGAGAAAGGTTCACATGACTCAGGGAATACAGGCAAAAGATCGATTACTTCCAGATGTCAGGATCTAACAGTGCTCTATGGAGAAGGATTATTCTGAGGAAGGTCACAGAGGATGGGTAGGACTTCCTCATCAGTTATGGAAGGAAGGGGGGTTAGCAGGAAGGCTGAGAAGCAAGCTTGAGCTTCAGAAAGTGGATGAGAGCAGGATGTATTCAGAAACAGCTGCTGCAGCAGCGTGCCTGAAACACAGGTACAAAGGAAGATAATGTTGTAAAAGGAAGTCAAGAGAAAATTCTGGAAGGTTTTAAGAGCCCCCCCTGAAAAGCTTGATTTTTCTAGATGCAGAAATGCAATGAAGTTAGAATGCCATGAAGGGTCTTGGTTCTGGAAAAATATACAATTCAAGTCAGTATGGAGGATTTATTGGAGAGGTGAGAAAGAGAATAAAGAGAAGCCAGCTGTATAAGGAGCATGGCCACAGGTCCGGGGTTTTAAGAGCTGGACAGAGAGCAGTGGTGGCACAAAGCAATGGATGAATGGCAGTTTGCTTTTTCATTTTGAGATGACATATTGACCCAGGGCACCAGTTCTCAGGCACACTGCACTGTCTAGATTCACAGGTCTTGGTGCCTTGGGCTAAACCGTAGAGACAAAGGTTCTCAACTCCCACAAATTTGAGCAACTGCTCCTTTAGAGACTTGCCTGGTAGCATCTGTCTAAAGAAGGTACTGTGAGTCAGAAGTGGTCATATGGAAAAGCCTTTCTTAACCAAGAGGCCCGAGATATAATACATGTGACACAACAGCCAATGTCCAATGAGTTCTATGATCCTGACACCACACGGTACCCCGGATTTTTACATGTGTCCTCTCTGCCGTCATTGTGCATCTTCTCCAGGCTTTTCACTTATATGGTTTCTATTTTTCCGTGAACATCTTTTTGAGATGACTGACAACTGGAGTTGTCTCACTAATCTTCTATGATGGCGAGCATAAATGATGTCCATGTTTGAGGATGGAAAACAAGATGCATGAATTTGTTCCCAGATCAGACCAAGCCAACGAACCTACTTTCTTAAATGCTTTGAGGCAGATAATATGGCCAAATATATGTACAAATCATATAATCATGAAATTAAAGGACTTGCTTTGTTCTTAAATTCTATTCTCAAATATAAAATCAAAGCCTCGGAAACACATGCAACAAATCAATCACCACAATTATCATTAATTCCTCTCACCCCTAAATTAGGACTTCTTAATTATACTATCACATTCATTTTCTTCTTTCAGGTAACAAAAAAGGAGAGAGAGAGACTCTGTAAATGGAGCTAAACAGATTATTGTGGAAAACAATTAGACACAGAATGACTCTAAGTGAAGATTCCTGGCGCTTTTCTATGTGTGCACGTGTATGCACCCTGCATACCAATGACAAAGCTAGAAAGAAAACTCACCTGTTTTCTTCCTCAAGATCTGCTAGGATTCTCTCTAGCTCCCCTCTTTCCTCACTCTCTAAGGAAATCAAGATCTGGGCAGGACTACGAGGCTGGCTCAGGGGGGAGTCCTGGTTCAAACTTTGGCAGTAATGCTGGATTAACAAATGTTCATCATCTCTGGAAAATAAAATCAAAGGTTTTGGTTTTTTCCCCCCTTATTTTGCTTTGGGGGTCAGGGACTCGGGTGTGTATTTTAAAATAGAAACATTTGCTCTTAACCATTAATTAGACCCTTTTTCCTGTTTCTAAAGACATTTTGATATTTTGAGGTTGTGATCTATGATCTTATTGGTGACGATTCAAAGTATTTCTTGCTCAGATTTTCAAATGAATTTGATTGGCCTATTTACATGGGTAAATGAGTAGCAGAACTACAGAAATATTGGGACTCTATGTTGACCATTAAACCAATAGTTAACAGATATTAAAAGACATAACAATGGCTCTATAATGTTTATGCTACCAAGCCTGTCAAGATAACCTGTTCACTAAACCCAAGCTCTTATTAATAATGACCAGGGGAAAAAAACCTTACAACCTTTATAATAATGAATATTTTCTTCAGGGGAGGACAAAGTGACCACAAAGTGTTGCTTTGCTAAGCCAGTTTGAACTTACAAAAGCCATAGAGGCAAGATGTTAACAATAAGAAACTGGAGACAATTGATGGTCTCACTCCATTATTGTTCAGATAGAACAACAAAAACTGGAAGGGAAAAAAAGCCACTGGGATGACTAATTAAAAGAAGACTAAATAACTCATTCTTTAGAATAGTTTTAAGGACTAATCTTCAGGAACAAAGAAGCAAAGGGCTTACATTGGGGAGGCAGCTGCAATGTTTCCTTAAAACTAGAAACTCTCTAATACACAGGAGAAATTATTTTCTAAATGTATTGCCCCTAGCTCCTTAGAAGCCTGTGTACATCTAAGTTTTAAGAACTTCGTTCTGTTCTTAATGAGAGGCTAAAACTCTTTGTTTCTCGTTAGATAGGAGTAGGATGGTATGTTAATAATCCCCTAAGTCTTCTGAGTTGAAAAACAGTACAGGTATTTCGGGGGAAAAATCCTCCTGACTTAAATGATTTTGGTCTGTCAAGCCAGGTAACTGGCTGAGAAGTGAGAAGCTGTCTAATAGTAATTATTGGGTGTTAAAAACCAACATTTAAGTGAAGTCAACCAATTCCCCAAACATATTCCCCAGATCTGCCCCCAAAATGTCATGGTTTTAGCATCTAACATGGAGTCAAAATGGATTTTATGTCCTCAGAATGAGCTAAAGCTAAACTTCATATAACAATTGTAAAAAGATGTTTTACTACTTATTATCCCTCTTCCCAAATTCTGAAACTTTATTGCAAGAACTTCCTGTGGCTAATTACAACAGAGCTTTAATTAAATTTCTCTTACTGTTCTCTCAGGCGGGCAATGAATGGCAGCCATTATTATAGAGATACAACTTAAAATAATTTGAATGTGCTAGAGCTTCTAATCACCAAAACTGGTGACACAAAGAAGCAAATCATTCAGGTTGTTTCCATTTGGTTGATTCTTTGGCCACATATTTTCCAAGTATTTTACATACTAATCCTACTAATATCCTCGTAATTGAGAAAGAGAATGTACCACAGTTACTTTTGTGTGGGGAAAAGGTTGTTTTTGTTTTAAGTAACTCAGTCATATACAAATGACTGTCAACTTGATTCAACACTCACCTTTATCTACCAGATGATTTGTTCTCATGTCCTCAATAACCAGCTATGTATATATGCCATTCGGATGCTATTTCCTTCAGCCTAATCCTTACAAAAGTTCTTGCCTCATTGGGGTGTGACGCTGGGCTGCCACACTGACGACATAATAATTGACCACTCATTCTTCCCTTTGCCTAGATTCTCCATGACAAAGTGGTGAGACATCCGTAACTTAGCAAAGTAGAGATACTCCTGTGCTCTGACTAGAATTTTTTTCCCTCTCTCTCTAAAGTATCTATTTGTTTAGTAGATCCTTGTCTTTTCTCCTTCATATTAGCTTCTTAATCAGCTCCCTCCACCTCAAGCCCTTGGTTCATGGCACTATTCCTCTACGTTCCTCATTGTGAACACTTCCCCAACTCGGTAAGGAAGCCACTGTGTCCCTGTTACCATTTCTAGCATCGTGCTCTCTCTTTCCTTCTACTTGACAGCCCTGGCTTATCATCCCACTAAACAACTTCGACCTAAATTTGTTCCGTCTTCTGAAATCCTTCACCAGACTGCCTCACCTGATTTAGCTAACAAAGATGCTAAATCACAGAAATTTACTGCTTTGGATCTGTGAAGGAAAATGCCCAACTAACCTACCAGATGGGAATACCAGTGCAACCATACTAAGATTATATGTCTGCTTCCTGAGTGGGGAAAATACTACTTAGCCATCACTTTTAAAAATTAATATCCAATCCCTTTAAATATCTGGCAGGTTTGGTCAAAGATTAACCATTTCACATAATTTTATTATTTGAGCCTATGCAACTTGGTATTAAATAAGGCCCACTGTTTTTGTTACTCTGGAATACCAGTAATGCCACATTTTGGATGAGCTCATTCCGTGTCAGGTGGTTAAGAGTCAAAGACAAAAAAGTCAAGGAATGGCTCCTTGAAAGATCAAGTGAGTCTAATGCTAATTCCTATCTTCTGCCCTACCCTACCTCTACAGCCCTCAAAGCAATTTCATCGTCAGGAACATTTTGTAAAAAGAGACAGGATACTTACATGCTCTCATTAGGAGAGATGCTATCATTTAGATAAGATCCATTGCTGTTTTCCATTTCTGCTAGCCTGATAAAAAACGTAAAAGCTCATTAAAACTTATGTGATTTCTTAGAATCTATTCAAGACCTAATCGAACATTCCTGAAAACTAAAGTATAAATCATGGCAAGAAGAGAAAGGAATCCTTCACATTAGAGAATGTGTGTGTTGCCCTAACCATCTGAGGCAGTGAGTAGCGGAGGACAGCTATTTTAGTAGCTTTACATTTACGCTCTAAATTAGAAGGGAAGTTGTATTTGGTTCTTCTTCTTCTTCTTCTTCTTCTTCTTCACAGATTGATCTTGCTTTCACTGAGAACAGGCCTTTGTTTTTACAAGAAAAGCTTCCCTAACAACAAACACTCTGTTCCTTTACTACCCACCCCTTTTTAAGACAATTAAAGCTTTCCCCTGATGACAGACTTACGGAGCTAGTTAATGCTTCCCACCATTGACAAACATGTTTAGCAGTTAGACTAATGATAAAGGATGGACTCAGAGTAAGCTCTCTGAATAGTCTGCCACCAACTTTTACCTTCAAAAACCTCCTTCCCCTCAGACAATAATAAAATCTTCTTACCACTAAAAAAATAAAGAAGTTAACCAAACTCTTACAGACTTATTTAACGAGCATAAGATAGCTTACAATTAGCAATTTGGTTTTTAGGCATAAAAATTCTCTGAAACACAAAGAAGGTGGAACCAAAAGTTGCACGGATTACGAAAATTAATTATTCTCTTCTTTACAGCATATGATGTTAAATAAGCACGCAAATGGAAAGCCGATGCTTTCATATGCTCTAGAGAACGCAGTATCATTTCTTCACCCATGGATGGCTGGTCTAGCAGTTTTTCTAAGAAGGTGAGATGATTTCTAAGCCAATTCTTTAAACGTGCTCCGTATGCAAAACATAGCAAAGCTACCAGAAATGTTTAAAGGCCAGGGTGAGGGGAGATTATTCTGGACTAATGCTCTTACTGGTGCCCCAAAACAGCATGCAGTGGAATGGCATGCAAGTTAGAGGGCAAGTGGATTAGTAGAAATCAGACAAGATTGGGGCGGGGGGGAGAAAAGGTTTGTTTCAAATGATTATAGGTTAGCTTTCCTTGGTTAGTTATTTCAATCAATATTTGCCTGGCATTCAACTAGTCTCATACCTGCTAGCATAATGTTCAATGCGTGAATGAGTATCATCGTGTGAAAGCTGAGGGGACGAGGCGGGCCTATAAGGCAGAAAATGTGATTAGTCACAGATACCATCCGTTAATGGAGAAAAAAAACCCCACCACACCGTCATGTTATATACATGGCCTAAAATGCTTTTATTCTAATGCTCTGGATAATGTACACATTTGGCTGTTCCTGTATCTTAGATATATCATCAAGTATTTTAAATCCAACTTTGAGGGGTAATTTCTCATACTTTTTTTTTCCAAAGCCATCAAAAGAGATGAAAATCTTCTCTGGAACGTTTCAATTATAAAAAAGGTTGGGGGAGACGATCTCTTTGTGACATTTTTCCTCCTACCTTATCATGTCTCACATCCTATAGTTCTGAGACTGTGTTGGCACTAGGTGGTTAAAGATTTTAAGTCGTTTATCCCCCACACCATTTATTAGCTGCTTTCTTATTGAATGGAAACTGTACATTTACTTGATACATTTATAGTCAACAATCATAGTTCCCAGGAGGCCAGACCAGGACCTGTTAAGATTCCACACACTGAGATGTCTCGGTCTGTGCCGTTTTGTAAGGAAGCAAAATATCCACCGATTTAGTACAATTTAGTAGCAGGACCATATTGCTACTTCATAAAATAGAATTGAATGACCCACAATGATACTGTGATGTTCTTAAAGAAGAATGGCTAAATCCAATAAAATGTCACAATATCTGAATTATTTATCATCAGGGATACTGTGTTCTAACATACAGAGAAGAAAACCAGAGGAGAGCATTAGCATGAAAAGTCTATATGCTTTTAGGATGTAAAACCCTACCTTTTTTTTTTTTAAGCTCCAGAGACTAAGAAATTTGGTCAGGTTAATATTTCCCCCCACCCTTTTGTATCTGATCTATTAATTACCCTTGAAGTTTTTATTGTATCTATTGGATTAACCTTAGAAAAAAAATCCATCTGTTCTGAAAACCAGTTTGGACTTGTGCTTTTTGATCATAATTGGAATAGGACAAAAGTTCTCTTCCATTTCTGTCCTGACACAGAAAGCCTTTAGGTAAAGACACAGATCCAAACGTCCACAGTACTGTATTCAGTGAGGACTGGTTTAGCCCAACATCCAAACAGCATTAATAGACGTGGTCAAAACATTAAGAAGAACACATCTGCTTTTACTTATATGGGGGAAAAACCCCATGTTTACCTAGGCTTACCTAGGAAGTGTGCTAGAAATCCCTACTTCTTAAAGAAGACACACAATCCTAACATGATTACAACACAGTATAGAAAACAACTAGGGAACTGAGGTCTTCCCTGAGAGATAAATGTCTGATTTATGAAACCAGTGTTGTCTAGGTCAAGTGTCACTCTAATCCAATTTGTAATGAACTACAAAGACTTTAAGCTGTCAGGAGGAAACAGGGATGGCCACCGAATTTACTAGGCAGATCCAGAGATTTCCATGTGAATCTTCGTTCTAGTTTGGTAGAGTTCACCTCATTTCTTAGAACCACGGAATAGTGCATTATTAGAAAAATGCTATGGTTTGTTTTAAAATATTCGCTGCAGGTCAAGGTAATTTAGTACTTGGAGTATTTGGTTTATAAACACTGTCTTCTGGAACAAACCAGTTTTTCATTTACATACTTCTTTTTTTCTCTCATTTACGTACTTCTGATATGCTAAACGCCCACCAGGAAGAAAATGTGTAAGTGTTTTCCCTGCTAATGGCTGCCACCTTGATAGTGTATAGAAGAAAGACAACCTGAGACCTCTGAGCATAACTATACCAAGAAAACTAGGCATGTAAATCCAAAACACTTTGGTAAAATCTTATACAGAAAATATTATGCAGCTCTTTAATTCTTAGCCTTGAGGCTAATTCCATATGATTTTTCTTATTAATGTACGTAGCACCTAACACAGCATGCCTGAGCGCAAGAACTCCTAAAACCAGAAATTTAAAAAAAAAGGAAGTATACTAACGGAGGTACCTATTAAAACCAGAAAATGAGCCAAAAGGGAGCACTGTTCAGAGGATCATTTAAAAAACCAAGAATAAGTAGAAAACCACTTAGTCCAGAAACAAAACTAAATACAAAGCCTTCTGAAACACTTTTCCAAAAGATGGTAAGAACACTGTTCTCCCTTTCTACTTCCTACACACAAAACAATATACCCAGAAGGATGAGCCCTGTTACTATTAATGGCCAATTACGTCCCCACCTACCACCGGTTTCTCTTTTGTGAAAACTCCATTAATAAGTGTTCATCTGTTTAAGGTTTCCAAGCAGACTAGCTCAAAGGATACTGTTCGTCTGATTTGTGGACAAACCATAGAAAAGGTTCAGGCTAGATTTAGTTTTTAAAATAATATGACAAATACAGGTAAATAAGGGTTTCTGCTAAGAAAAAAACCAAAGATCTGTATGTCAGTCAACATTCAAATTCTGTGATCCACATAAGAATCTGTTAACATCAGAGGGAATTCTTGCAAAATTAAGCCACCTCAGGACCTGGCTCTTCTATCTAAACAGGAGAGCTCTGCAATATATTTTATAGATTACTTAAAAGCCCCTGACCAAAGACTTTAATAAAAATGCAGGCATTAAAGAAATAGGGACTGTTGCCTGCTGGATCTGGTGTTCTTCCTCAAAGGATAATTTCTTCTATGTCTGAATAATCAGACTTTTTTTTAAAAAAGGAAAAGTGAGGGACGCCTGGGTGGCTCAGTTGGTTAAGCGGCTGCCTTCGGCTCAGGTCATGATCCCAGCGTCCTGGGATCGAGTCCCGCATCGGGCTCCTTGCTCGGCGGGGAACCTGCTTCTCCCTCTGCCTCTGCCTGCCACTCTGTCTGCCTGTGCTTGGTCTCTCTCTCTCTGACAAATAAATAAATAAAAAATCTTAAAAAAAAAAAAGGCAGTGATTTTTTGTTTTAGTTTTTAGAGGAAGATATTTTAACAAAGGATGTTATTAATTTGAAAGTTCTTCTAAGTTGAAGGCAAACACCCTCTACTTAAAAAATAAGTGACATTACATTTTCTAACAACAAGGCAATAACCAGGTTAAATGCCTAAAACTGCTCATGCCACTGGATTAGCATCATGGTACTTCTGTGATTTTATAGAAACTAGACAAATGTTATTTCTCTGACTTGGGAAAACTACAGTAGGTGCTGAAAATAAAAATAATCAGGCAGTGGTATTTAAAAAGGAAAAAATGGGGGGGATATAAAATGAAGGAGTCAAGCTCATGTTGCTAATTAAATATTTATTTAAAGAATAAAGAATATGCATAAAGAGCCTATTTTAAAAAATGAGTGACATGAAACTCACTTGTCATGTTTTTTTCCTCATTAGTTGATGTATTCAGTAAAGTTTTTTTTTCCATTCAAGGAACCATTAGTTATTCTTTGCTTATTATTTTGCGTTACCTCTATCCATGCATTTTAAAAGTCATTCTGTAGCATATTTCCCTTTTGGATATTTCAACGGGCTAAAACTTATTCTAACACAGAATAAATCCATTCACTTAGTGAGGATTTCAGTCTATCAGTTTGTTTTAAAGTTTCTCATTTAGAAAAGGTTCAAACTTCTCTAAATAAATAAAACTACCCAGGTTAGGGAAAACAATTACCTACGAATAGAAAAACAAACAAACAAACAAACAAAAAAAACCCAGAACTGAATCTAAATAACTCCCCTTGATGAGTAAAAATATCAGGTATAGGCACCATATCTCAAAATTAAGGGGCACAATAATGCCGCTTTAACAAAGAAAGGGATGCCTTATATTCCTTTTAGGCCAATAAAGACTTAAAATAAACCTCAATTAATAGCTTGCATTTATCACTATAGGATTTTTAAAAAAAGATATACTTTAAATTAAATTACATGGTAGAATAAAAGAGACCCCCAAAAAAATAAACTGAGTTCTTCTAAATTGGTCATTTCCCTCTCCAGATAATAGAGCTGTCTGACTTTAAATAAATATTTTAATAAAGTATGTATGCTCTGAAATAACAAAATTTTGTGATAAAAACTCCACGCAATGTAACTTTTTAAAAAATGCACGTTTTGTTTGCTAATATATAAATCACAGACTCCCCAGAGTTTTCTAATAACATTATAAACTCTAAGATAAACCAATTATCTATTGGTATCTAATATTAGTATTATTAATATACATCCATAGTGTATAGTACACTTTCCTTCCAGTGTAAATGTGTAACTAGTTATGAGCTGAATATTTAGTTTGGAGAGGAGAGCAAAGTGAGTTTAGTTCAAAACTGAGAAACTCATGTGTGTGCAGATGAGTCTGGTAGCATGATAAAAAGTATACACGCCTGACTAAAATTATTCCATCAAACTCCACATCACACTGTAAGACAAATCCGGCTGATTTCTAATAGTCCACTTGTAACAGGCCCTAAAGAACAAACCATCATCCTTTCGAAGGTCCTGAAGTACTGAATCTCAAAAAATATGACTCAAGAATGTTACTATGCAACCAGAGGAGCTTATCACGGAAGAATAGGTAAACCCGTCTTTCAGGAATAGAACTAACAACCCATTTGTTTCTTTGATGACTGATTCCAGGCCAGGATGTCTGTTG
The DNA here is from genome assembly GCA_004024625.1 of Mellivora capensis. Classification (NCBI taxonomy): domain Eukaryota; kingdom Metazoa; phylum Chordata; class Mammalia; order Carnivora; family Mustelidae; genus Mellivora; species Mellivora capensis. The sequence continues at coordinate 20,826 of PISX010022071.1, forward strand.
GTTAAAACCCGACCAGGTGGGGACCCGGAAACCTCACTCTGATTCTCCTGATCTGTGGTAGATGGCACTCTCAACGTCTTACCGCGGGAAGAGAAAAGATGAAATGAAGGAAGGGAAATTAATGTGTCCTTAAAAGAAAACCAAACCAATAGAACAAAAAATTGTCAAATCAAGCAAGCAAATGTGTCAGTGGTAGCAGCCCCCTTCAGCAGAAGTACTCACGCAGAATCTACCGGCCAGAAGTTGATCAGAGTAACAGGACTGCAAAACAAAAAATGAGGTGGTGAAGAGAGACACAGGCAAACTCAGCCACTAAATAATAAATAAATAAATAAATGTCAATTAATTAAAAAAAAATACTGAGAGGTCAAAATAAATAAAAACCAACCAATTAAGTATGAACCATGAAAAGCGACAGCCAAACAAAGGTGGAGAGTGAGGTGACAGAAAAACAAGTGTGCCATTGCCATCCGTTATGGAAAACACGAGAAGGTTGCAGAGAGTTGGAGGTATCATCGTTTTGATCAAGAGAATCATTGCTACTTACTGTGAAGAAATTTCCTGTGAATGTCTTTTCTTTCAAGGAGATAAAAGCGACTAGGTATGACCACACAGATACAGAAAGACACACGCCTAGTGATTTGTGAGGGAGGAAGACCGAAATGAAAGACTGGAATCACTCATTTGTAAACAGTCCCATATTTCTTATAAGGGAATTAGTAGCTGTTACGTAGTTTCTTTCCCTGCGAGATCAGGTTTCACTTTTGGAACAGGTAATTGTCACGGGACAACTAACGTGGGAAAATGGCAATTGACCATCAGCTTATTTTTCTCTTTTCGGCTAACGTAAATCTAAAGAAAGAAATAGGAGAGACTGTTTGCACTTGGGAGTGAAGGAGGGCATTCAGCTGAGAGGAGCTTAAATATATGTCAAATGAGAGACTGTTTTGCGCTTGCCACTACTCACGTTTCCATGTTGTCCCCCTCTAAGACCGTCTGCACTGGCAGGTAGCCCATTCGGGGATGCTTCGCAAAATACCTTTTGGTTCGAAATTTGTTTTTTAGTACCTTGGCAAAGTCACGAACATCTTCTCCCGATGTAGTCTGAAAGGGAAAGTGCACTGAGCTCAGACCCGTAAGGGTATGATTCTCAGGGTAAAAGACCACTCCAGCATTCTGCCTCAGGGCACTTGTTCCCTAACTGTAGACACAGTGGGGGTCAAGAGCTAAGTCTATGGACAAACCCTGGGGCCGGGTCTAGCAGTTGCTAGCAGGGCTCACTTAGGCCTGCTTCCAAGGCTTCCACCACCTGTAAAATGGTGGCAATAATACCTCAACAAGTTGTTATAACGGAAAAGTGAAGTGCAGGAACTACGAGGGCTCCTCGATCAATGGGAGTTTGTAGAAGTCTTAGTAGTGACCTTAAGTTTGGCCACACCTTAAGGTATTTTACAAAAATGATTCTGTCCACTGTGATGTCCCATTTCACCCACTGAGTATCATTCTATCTGGTGTGTGGCTCATTCTCCATCACTGAATGCCTTTGCAAGAGGAATCCAAGTGAGAAAGACAGTGAAAGACCTGGGCCATCGTTCTGATGCAGAAGAGAGAAAGAAGAGAGTAGAAGTTCGAGAGCAGAGCTTCTCGAGTGCGTGGCATCCACCTGCCGATCCTGCTACCATGCAGGGGGGATTTATGAAGTCAGGGGCGGGGCCCGAGCTTCTGCCCTTCCAGTAAGCTCCTAGATAACCCCAATGCCATGGAACAGGCACCAAATACACGTGGTGGTTACACCCACGTGTGTCTGAGCACCGAGTCTATGTCCTGTCTAGGTCACCCGCGATTCTTCCTAAGTTCTAAGAGCCACTGAACACTTCCCCAAAACAAGATCTTGAGAGAAAGCTCCACCTTTAATTATAGAACATTGGGCAAATTATGTAACTTCAAGACCTCAGAGCCCTCATCTGTAAGAACGGGATAATAATAATACCTACTTCACAGAGTAGTTTAAAAGGCAAAGGCACAAGTATATATACGTATGTATGTATACATACATACACAAAAAAGAGTCACAAAAAGAAGTAAAAATAGAAGGCAAATTCCTAGCATCAGTTAAGCAAGACTGACTGAAAGCCGTGGGTCAGAGATTCGGAGGAACCCCACATCACCCCTACCCCAACACCCAGCACGCTCCATGGCTACACAACTGCTAGGGCTGTGCCAGATCAGTGTGAAAATGGCTTCCCGGCACCACCCCACGCACTAGGGATCGAGTCAAGCTGGAGGCCACAATGAGGAGTCCCTTTAGCCGGGGAACATCCAGGGAACTTAGAAATCCCAGCATCGCATATCATCTACAATAGTGGACAGAAGTGAGGCTCCTTCCCGGTGAGCGAGCTCTCGCGGGGAGGCATCTGACTTACCGGCGTGCAGTACTCCACCATGGGGTAGTGCATTTTATGGCCTTTTGCAACTCGACCAGAAAAAAAGCAACTTTGGCAGATGTCATAGTTAAAGTGCTTTAGACTCCTGTACCTGGTGAAAAACAAAAACACACACGTATGTATTTCTTCAAATCAAACTCCCCAGGAATGTTCTTTGATAAACCTTCTTCCACACTGCCTTAATTCCAGAAACAGAATGCAGCGCTCATTAATCCCACAGGTAAGTGATTAACTGCCTCCATCTACATATCTCTGCTGCTTCTCCTACAGTATCAAAACATTTTGGCAGGAAGATCATCCTATAAACATATGGAAGAGGAAAGAAAATTTCAGCTCTCATTTAAACTCCACGAGGAACCCTTTCAGATTAAGTAGGAAGATACTGGCAACCTTCCAGTCTTTTGAAGACCAAACGCAAGATGCTTGAAAGATCTTCCAGGAGAGAGAGAGAGAAAGAGGGAGAGGGAGAGATATGGATGTGCTACAGACCCCCTACCCATTCTGGGGACAAACATTTTCCTGAAGCAATTATTTTCAAAACAATTTATCAAGAGGAAGCAATTTCATAAAATAAAGGCAAATGAAACAAGGACTCTCACTGAAAATTCATCTTCCTTTAATCACATTTTCTGATTGACTGGCATGATTCACCTTGAGGTAGTTACTTGGATGATCTCTTTTATGTCTCCCTCTTCAGAACCGCCCCCCCCTGCCACATTACCCACAAATGATAAGTGAAGTCCCAAGAAAAGACAAATCTCTAAGTACATACACCCCCACTCTCAGTATACGCTATTATTTCCTATTCTCCCTGCCTTTTGCTTTCTTAGATAACAACACTAGCCAATTCAGATAAACATATTCCTTCTGCCACATATGGGGATGTGGGGGAAAGCTACCTTTTTTAGATCCCGACCATCTTCTGAGAGGGGGAGGAGGAAAGAGAAGTGCCTCTTCCCGAAATAATCTATTCCGATAAGGGCAAAAGAATTAAAGGCAACATCACTCTCAGATCTTCCAAAGCACTCCCCTTTTCTATTTTGCGAAGCCTCCCCCTGCACATAAATCTCACTAGCTGACTAGGGGAGTTGAGAGAAGAAATGTAAGTGCTGGAACGCAGTCCTCCGTGGGTTCCCCTCCCTCTCTCCCCTGGCATCCTTCTTAACTGCCAGAAACCAGGAAGGCAGGCAAACTGTGTCCTTAGCGAGCACTGTCTACTCAGGGTTGTCGATCTAGCCTTTAGAACCCTCTAAGGGTTTTTGCAAAAACCTCTTTGTCAACAACATGAAATATGGAAGGACAGAAACACCAGGAGTAGAAAGAAGGAATAAAAAGCACATGAATGGCGTGAAGTAGATATTTGGAAACAAAGAAATAAAGCAAGTGTGTGCAGAACTAAAGAGTATTTACTCAGCTGTTAAGTGGGTTCTGCACAGGCACGGGCCATACAAGTAGTTGACAACTACCCGGCTAAGTCATTGCTGGGGAAACCCAGATGTTGAGCCAGATGTTGAAATACCTCATCATTTCAAAATCTGGATTTGGGATTCTTGTTCAGTAAGATTAACTTATCTAACAATATCCCCTTTCCCGCAAACAGGTCAACGAGGCTGAAGATTTAAGATCCAACTGTTTTCCCTGACGTTTTTAAGAATATCAGAATAATAACCTGCTATGCTTCCTAGCTCTTTCACTTTTAAATTTATAAAGAACCTTTCCCTTTTTTAGCTGCTTTGTGAAATTTTCATTTACTTGCATACTTTATATTCCCTCAGAAGTTCATTAGGATACTATGCAAAGAGTGTAATCAGATTCACAGATAAAGAAGCACGTTCTGAGTTGCTTGAAACATTTCTTCTGAGTTCAGGGAACAAAAGTGGTACAAAATGAGTAAGAAACTGAGCTACCATGACAGGTCTCCCCAAACAGAATCATCTCTTAGTCTTAGAACCGATTCCCAGGGGAAAAAAAAAAAGGAAAAGAAAAGAAAAAAGAACCATGGAAAAAAAAAAACCCAAAGAGATGGTTCCCACCATATGGCCCTGGGAAGGAGGCAGCACGGTGACTCGGCATTCCCCTGCGGCACTGCCGTGGACGCAGGCGGTCAGTCGATCCTGTTCAATGGCGCATGTGGCTCCGCAGAGCTCCACAATGAAAGATGCAGAGGGCCACCTACCTAATGAGTCAGAGCTGTCCAACTAGCCTGGGGACCAGGGCAGTCACTTGGGAAAGGAACAAACTGATGGCAACTGGCTCAGGGGATGAAAGATCAAGTTCGAAAAAGGTGAGAGACTCGAAGAAAAAAAACAATACCATCTGGGGGGTTCCGGATACCTGAATCCGATGATGGGACACTCCTTGCAGATGTTGCACTTGGCCTGGTGCTTGGCAGTCTCCGCGGCAGCCACCCGGTGCAGGACAGGCAGCCACACCATGGACTGGGGCTCCAGTCGCATCCAGTCCAGGAAGAGGGCCGCTTCGATCTCAGGTTTATTATTAGCCTGTGTGGACGGGAGGAAACACAGGGGTGGAGGGGTGGGCATGGGACAAGAAGAGAAAGAAGGGGAGAAAGGAAAGGAGGCAGACATCAGTACAGACCAGACATTATGAAATTCAGAACGGTAGTGGTGCAATGAGACCCACTTTTCACAGTCTGTTTCTGCCAACGTCCCCCTCTCGGCCACACGAGCCACCTACCCCCTAAGGCTAGACTAAGGGTACACTGCCATTACTCTGTTCAGCTGCTAGATGACAAGAAAACAAAGCAAAACCAACACATGGAGAATGGAGAGCCGAACACACACACCTGTGCCTCAACACTCCCTTTCGCTCCATTTGGAAGAGATATGTAAGAGTGAGCCAGAAGGAAAACACTTGAGTGTTTATCGATAACATTTCAAAGGAGGTTAGGGAAAAACCAACTCAGTAGTTACTGATTCCTTGTTTTTTCCTGGAGAACCTATTTGTTTCACGGAATCATAGTAAGATGCTTTAAAAAATACTAGGTCCTGGGGCTTCGTTTTACAGATGAGAAAACTGCGACACAGGTGAGGGAAGGAGCTTTTCAAAGGCCACTCCTAGAACCCAAGACTCCTGGTCTAGTGTTCATGGTGGCCTGCTGCTCCTCGTCTGTCTCTATTTCTCTGCCTCTCAAAGGCTAAACTGAATCAATACCATTCCTCCCCAACAGTACCATGATTTTAGAAAACTCAAAATATATTTACCCATCATCTATGGATTGAGACAGTCATGCATTTTAATTACATATTTGTTAATCCTACGAGATGGCGTTTTAATTTTTTGTGTTGTCAGACTGACCAATATATTGGCCACTTTTGTTTTTTTCTTTGCTTCTTTCATCTCACATTTTCCATCTGGGATCCCTTCTGCCTAAGTATATCCTTTAGAATGTTCTTGTAAGGGTCTTGTTGGAAGAGAATTTCTCAGGTTTTGTTTGGTCTCAAAAATCTCTCTCTTTTTAAAATCCATATTCTTGACAGCTCTCCTCATTGGGTATAGATTTTTAGACTGAAAGGGTTTCTTTTCCTTCTTTTTTTTTTTGTTTTGTTTGCTTTTATTTTGTTTGGGCACACTGAATTGTTATTCCACTGTTATTTTACTTTCTTTGTTACTACTGTTAAGAAACGTCAGCAGTAAAGCAGACTATCACTCCTTTGAAGGTAATCTGTCCTTTATCTTGTGTTAGGTTTCTAGGGTTTATTGAGACTTTTTTTTTTTTTTTTTAGTATTCACTGGGCTTCTTGAATCTTTAGCATCTCTGGTCAGCTCTGGAATCTTCTCAATCATGATCTCATCAACAAACAACTTCTCTTCTCCATTTCCTCTCTGTTCTGCTTATAGGAATCTAATAAAGGTTAGATTCTCTCAACCTGGCCTGTGTACCTCTGCATAGACCCTCCCTGTACTTCATTTCTAACAACCCCTTCAATACATTTCTCTCTTTGGTAGCATCCAGTCTGCTGTTAATCCCATACAATGAGTTTTAAATTTTGGTTATTGTACTTTTTAACATCTACAAGTTCTATTTGGTCATCTGTAAGGTCAGTTCTACAAAGTCTGTGGCTCCCTGCAGATATTTTTCAATCTTATCTGTTATTATTTTTTTTAAGATTTTATTTATTTATTTGACAGAGATCACAAGTAGGCAGAGAGGCAGGCAGAGAGAGAGAGAGGGAAGCAGGCTCCTTGCTGAGCAGAGAGCCCGATACAGGACTCGATCCCAGGACCCTGAGACCATGACCTGAGCCAAAGGCAGCGGCTTAACCCACTGAGCCACCCAGGCGCCCTGTTATTATTTTTTTAAACAGAGTAAACATGGTTTTCAAAAATCCATCTAATGATTCCAAAGTATGAAATTACTATAGGTCTGCTTCTGCAGTCTGAGGTTTCTGTTGGTTCTTACTCACCCTGGGTTCTTGGGCACTTAATTTTGTTTTTTCATGATGTACAACACTGACCTTAACAAAAATTTTCTGGAGATAATTCTGAGTCCTAGAATGCAAGTGCTGTCTACAGAGTGGCTATTCATTTGCTTTTGCCCAGAACCAGAGGACACTGCCAATTCCAAGGCCGATTGAAAATGAACATAGGGAGGGGTTACTTAGTATCAAAGAAGTCACTAGTATCTGCACTGCAAACCCATGTTGCTTCTCTTGGAATGTGATTCGCTAACCACGAATCTGTTCAGATTAGAAATCATGGAACCTAAAGATGAAAGGGACCATGCAAGTGAACTCATCCTTTTGGAAGGGCACCACAGACCCATCAGACCTTCCACAGCCATCGAGTCCCAACTCTTATGCGATGCTGGTATGTTCTTACAGCCACCGTATAAACGTCAGCCGTACGAGGGAGCCAACATCCTTAATGGAGGATCTTGAACATCTGAGTACAGGTAACCCTGTCAAAAGTGCTTCATCACACAGAGGGCTGAAATCCACAGAGTAGAGCAGAGGCTGCAGAACCCAACCACCAAGAGTTCAAAGCCCAGCTCTGTCATTTACTAGCTGTGTTGACTCTGGTGAATTAAATTTACCTTCCTGAGTCTTACTTTTCCTCTGCCATGAGCTGGAACTATGACGAGCACCTGCCTCACAGGGTTGTTTTAAGATTTAAATGAGTTAAATGAAAGGCATGTGGAATGGTGTCTGGCACACAGCAAGAGCCACGCCCGTGCGTGTCACTGTTACCCTCACCATTCTTGTCTGTCCCACCAGAAACCCAGAGGGTCTCAGGCTTGGCAGAGCCTTTTCAGTATTTTATCCCAGCTGTTATGTCTGTCCATGCCTCTTCATCCCTATTCCTTTTATTTTATTTTTTTTAAGATTGTATTTATTTATTTATTTGAGACAGAAAGAAGGGGAGGGGCAAAGGGGGAGGAGGAGGGAGAGAAAGAGAGAACCTCAAGCAGACCCCACGCTGAATGCAGAGCCCAAGCAGGGGCTTGATCTCACATCCCTGAGATCATGACCTGAACCAAAACCAAGAGTCAAATGCTCAACTGACTGAGCCACCCAGGTGCACCCCTCCCCCCCATTCCTTTTATTTCTCACAGAACATGCCTTGGTTTGCCACTCTCCTTTGGAAGACTATTCTTCAAATATGATCTACTGGTGGAGTGCCTGGGTGGCTCAGTGGGTTGAGCCTCTGCCTCTGGCTCAGGTCATGATCTCGGGGTCCTGAGATAGAGCCCCACATTGGGCTCTCTGCTCAGCAGGGGAGCCTGCTTCCCCCTCTCTCTTTCTGCCTGCCTCTCTGTGTACTTGTGATCTCTGTCAAATAAATAAATAAAATCTTTAAAAAGAAACAAAAACAAAAATGATCTGTTGGGAATGGTACCTCTACTTGTCTGGGCAGTAGGATTGCCATGACTTTATTTTGTTCTGTATTCTAAGCTCACACAGGGTTTCCACTCAAGTAAAATCTCTGGGTCAGTGTTTCTCAGTGCATCTAGCAGATCAGTCATCCAACAAAATGTTTCATGAAAAGAAGGTCAAATTAATTACAGAAACACTGCACATTATAATCGCTTCTTAAAATGCTTAATGCATGTTAACATATTAAAAGCTGAGAAGGTCATTGGTAAAGAAACACGTTAAACTCTGTGTGACCTCAGAATTTCCCACACTAATCATTCAGTGATCCCAAGACCTTTATCTTTTTTTTTTTTTAACTTTTCAGGCTTATGAATACCACAAAATACTAATGTTGGGTGGGCATAATGGGAAATGCTGTTCCTGGCTGTTTCTAGTGATTTCTCTACTCTGTTCATCTGGGATTGGCTTCTTTCACCTTCCTCAAGATTTCCTGTTAGTCTGAGCCTACTGCACGATTTCAGCAAAATCTTGCAGAATCCTGACTCTCACAGCCAACAGATTAGCCGTTCTTCCCCACTTTGTGTAATTTTTACATTTTTAAAACTTATTTATTTTTAAACGATTTTTACATTTGAAAACACGCATTCTGTCTTCATCAAAAAGTCCCTGGTGAAAATATCAAGCAGGCCGAGGTCACACAGGACAGCTTGCTGCTTAGCTCAACAGAAACCCAGGCTTCAGCCTTCTCTGGTCAGACTAGACCTTTTTCTGGTTCTGTCACTGTGTAGGCTCCTGCACACGTTTCTCTATCTTGTCCACAAAGACACAACGACAGACTGTATCAAAGGAACTACAAGTTTCAGCTACAATACATCCTATGACAATCTCCTGCTCCACTGGTCTAAAAACACACTTTATCAAAATAACCCTTTCTAGCGAGGAGACAAACCAGCACAGGAAGACAGTAAACTGAAAACCATTACTAATTCTTTCCTATTTGAAACATGGATTTATTGTCGCTTCACCTGAACCTATGTTTTTTTTTTCTGACTGATGCTGAGAGTTTGTTTATTGATGAATTAACAGATATGCTGTAGAATAAAAATCAGGCTTAATACAGGAAGTATGGTAAGACTAGAAAGCTTCTATTCATTCCAGAAGATGGAAAGTAAAAATCTGACTATGAGTCAGCAACAAATATAGGTGGAAAAACAAAAAAGCAAAAAAGCAACACCATGATTATGGTGTATAATTGAAGGCAAGCGGGTAGAGCATGAGGAAATGGGTCTCATGACCCTCGGCACTGTTCAAATCAGCCTTAGAAAACGCAGTCAAGTTCTGGGGACTCCAGCTGACCCAGAATTCAGAGAAGGCTTGGCAGAAAGGCACAAGGATAATTAAAGGGTTTGAAAGACCTATGAGAACAGTTTAAGGGAATTGGGATTATTTAGCGATGAACAAAAAAAAAAGAGAATGAGCAAGAAAGAGTGGCTGAAGGGGCAATTTAATAACAGTTTTCAATTATGTGAATGGCTCTTGCATTGGGGCCTGTGACCAGCTGTTCGATCCTTCCACTAAGGCCAGAACAAGAAGGAACAGGCCTAAGCAGCATGAAGAATTTAGGCTGTAACTCATACAGAATTTCGTGATGCAGAAAGTTGTTAAAGCATTAGGGTGAATTACCCAGGGAAGCTAGACAATGTTCTCCACTTTCAAAATACTATAGATTCTCTTGTGTTTAAAGTTTGGAAATTCTCAAGGTTCTTCCTCGCTCCTAAGATGGAAAATTCATCATTTTGGCTTTTTTAAAACTGCTCACTGATGCCAACTGACAGCACTGAAGGCAAGATATGAGGATTCACATGCTCTTTCTGTGTCGATCTTTCATTTTTACTACAAACCATTCTGTATCCTAGTGGTATATTCCCTCTCCTTTTGTCTGGCAATAAAGAAGGAAAGAATTAAAAACCAGGCAAGCTTCTGTAAAGAGCTAACAGCACTAAAACAAAAACCCAGCTAAAACGACATTTCGGCCTCTCTAGAAAAAATGAGTAAGGACAGACTGGCACAAGAGGAAGCTGTTGAGGACAAAAGACAGGGACGATGGCAGTGAATTGGATCATCCTTTTAGGTGCTATTATCTGCTTACCAAGGGAGAGGCCTCAGATGCTTTTTCTCAGTATCAAGGATGACCTTGACCTCTCCCCTACACACCAAGTTCAAACCATTTAAGCAAGAACTCTTCAAACGGGCCATTTGGCTCTGGGTTTTGTAATGTTTTGGTTTCTGGTCTTTGCTAAGACTCTTTTTGCCTCTTCCAAGGCAGGCGGAGGCCAGGAGCAAAGATATCCCAGCTCCTTGCATTATGAGAGTTACTGTTCAGAAGGATCTTGGGAGGGGCACCTGGGTGGCTCAGTGGGTTAAAGCCTCTGCCTTCAGCTCAGGTCATGATCCCAGGGTGTTGGGATCTGGCTGCATCGGGCTCTCTGCTCAGCGGGGAGCCTGCTTCCCTTTCTCTCTCTTTTGCCTGCCTCTCTGCCTACTTGTGATCTCTGTCTGTCAAATAAATAAATAAAATCTTAAAAAAAAAAAAAAAAAAGAAGGATCTCGGGATTCCACTCCAGCTCCGTTGGGCCTCATGCATCAGCCACTGTCCACAGCTGGGAGGCGAGGGAAGGAGCCCTGCACAGCAGGCAGCAGGGTGGGGCTTGATACAAACGCCATCTTAATGAGGTCCACAAACAGTGCCAGGAATCCCAGTATCTGGACTTTCCAGCCAAAGATGTCATGACCAAAATAATCATTTCAAAAGGTATGACATGCCAAGTTTGAAGATGGGGGAATTGCCCGGGGTTCAGAATTACTTTTGGGTTTCCAAAACTATAAGATACCTAGGAATAAACCTAACCAAAGAGGCTAAAAATCTATACTCAGAAAACTATAAAGTACTCATGAAAGAAATTGAGGAAGACGCAAAGAAATGGAAAAATGTCCCATGCTCCTGGATTGGAAGAACAAATATTGTGAAAATGTCTATGCTCCCTAAAGCAATCTACACATTTAATGCAATCCCTATCAAAATCCCACCCATTTTTTTCAAAGAAATGGAACAAATAATTCTAAAATTTATATGGAACCAGAAAAGACCTCGAATAGCCAAAGGAATATTGAAAAAGAAAGCCAAAGTTGGTGGCATCACGATTCCGGACGTCAAGCTCTATTACAAAGCTGTCATCATCAAGACAGTATGGTACTGGCACAAAAACAGACACATAGATCAATGGAACAGAATAGAGAGCCCAGAAATAGACCCTCAAC
>PISX010022072.1:0-32430 GCA_004024625.1 Mellivora capensis
CATCTCCCCCCCAATTTCCCTCAACTCCCTTCTCCTCTCCATCTCCCCATGTCCTCCGTGTTATTTGTTATGCTCCACAAATAAGTGAAACCATATGATAATTGATTCTCTCTGCTTGACTTATTTCACTCAGCATAATCTCTTCCAGTCCCGTCCATGTTGCTACAAAAGTCGGGTATTCATCCTTTCTGATGGAGGCGTAATACTCCATAGTGTATATGGACCACATCTTCTTTATCCATTCGTCTGTTGAAGGGCATCTTGGTTCTTTCCACAAAAAGAAGGGCCATCTGTACCCCAATGTTTATGGCACAAAGTCTTTCTGAATGCAGCATGTGTACAACTGCACAGGCTCCATGTCCGGGAAACAGACCCTGCCTGGCCCTGGCGGCCCTGGGTGGACCAGCCACTGGCAACTCTCAGGTGCTGCCCAGACTGCACGTTACTCCTTAGTAAGCCTCTTGCTCTGTCTTGCCTCTTTTTATTGTACACACGTACTCTCCCTAGACTCTTTTCCTTCGAGTTAACTATTTCTTATCCACCAAGATTTCCAGACACTATCACTTCTTTTCTTTCAGGTTATAATACCCAATCCTGGGTTCCCACAGCCTTGACCTTCCCTTGCTTATAGCAGCTATTGAACTTCATTGAAACTGTGTATTTCACATTTTCTCCACCAGATCTTGAGTTTTCTAAGGGAAGAGACAAGAACTTCCAACTCTAGGCCATGAATAGCTCCTATTGACCATTGCTGGCTTCTGTTGAGTGCCCTGAACTAACTGTGCTAAATAATTTATATGAATAATCTCATGTGAAACATACTATTATATTAGAAGTTGCTTACCCAAGGTCATGATTAGGAAGTGGCAGAGACAGTACTCAGGAATAGGCCTCTGACTCCAGATCCTATATTCTTAATTCATATATTTCATCAACTCCCAAAGTGCCAGGTAAACAAACACATGAATATAGGATGCGGTAATTTGAATAATGGCCCTGTTCAAGATTTCCTAATACTTGGAGCCTGTAAATGTTACCTAATATGGCAAAAATAAGTTTTGCAGACGTGATTAAGCTAAGGACCTTGAGATGGAGAAATTATCCTGTATTAGTTGGGTGGGCCCTAAATGTAATCACAAGTGTCCCTGTAAGAGGGAGGCAGGAGATTACAAACAGAAGCAATGCGACCATGGAGTGTGATGTGGCCACAAGCCAAGGAATGCCAGTGGCTACCAGAAGCTGGGAGAGGCAAGGGACAGATTGTCCCCTAGAGCCTCCAGACTGCTGATTTCAGCCCAGTGATACAATTTTAGACTTCTAGCCTCCAGAAATGTGACAGAGTAATTTTCCATTAGGTCACCAAGTTTGTGGTAATTTGTTATAGCAGTCACACACACAAAAAACCATTAGTTATTATATGGGATAAATATTTGGAAGAAGAATGAATGTGTAGAAGAATGAATTATACAGTGGATGATTCTTATCAAATACACACACACACACACACACACCCTTCAATTTGCAAGGTATGCACTGTCCCCATTGTATGTATAAGGAAATTATAACTAAGAGTTTAAATGACTTTAATAAAGTTGCCAGTTAATGGAAAGAGGATCTAGGAATAGACACTAGATCTCCTGACTCCTAGTTCTGAACCTTTCTACTATAACCTGTTTTTTCCTTTCTCAGTAAGGGGGGAAAAATCATCTTAATACATAAATTTTTGACCTCAAACTTTGAATCTGTATTTTACTCCACACCTATATATCCACCTTGTGTACAATTGGTGGGAACACAGCCCACAGATCCTTAGCTACCACAGCTACGAACCTTGGAGGGCAAGAATTACCTCTTCTTTATGACATTATTTCTGGTCCCCGGCACAATATCTGGCACCTAGCAGTACTTGCTGAATGTTTGAAGAAAAAGAGGAATGAATTGAAGACATACAGTACCAGACTTAGTAAAAATTGTGATTTAGTGCCTTTTTTCCATTTCATTATAACTTTAGATGCCTAAGTCACTAAAATATTGGTAAAAATAATCTCCAAACAGGTGAAAAATATTAGCTTGTAGTATAGTTATAGATGTGTCTGTCTTCACCACGAGCTGGGGATGCTTTGAGAGGAGACACTGTGTTCCCATGGCCCTGTATCTGTATTGCACCAGAGGTGTTTAATAAGCCAATATTTACTGTAGCTAAAAACATGATGGGACCCCTTCCTCTGCCCAGAACAGGCAAAGCTTTCATACTTCTGGGACACAAATCCAACTGTTCTCTTCCTGTGACTTGGTGTGGCATTTCCAACTTGAATATAAGTAGCATTTATATCATTTCAGCCACAATGCATCTCCATCACCGTATGTACCTGAGAGTTAACTCTGGATTCCTCAGGGAGGAATTACTTATGGAAGATTCATGCCTTTGGCATGTGGAGTTCCCAGTTGAAAGGTCTCTGTTAATTTATAGGAGGTCATAAATCAGCAGGAAAAAAACATTGGCTCACAACTCGTGGAAGGAAAAGATATCCTCCAGGACCAAATGAAAACCAGGCCACAGGCCTAAGGATTATGTATGACCCTGAGCTCAATTATCTGTCCCTGGCTGATTTGGATTCTTTGGAACTTCTCTGCTTAAACCAGGAGAAAAGAGGGTTTTACACTGACCACTGACCATGAATGAGAGGGACATAAAATGTTATTCAGCTAACTATATATCACCAACAGTGCCATTTCTGTTCAGAAGAGTAATGCCATGCATTGCATCATTCACCATGATCCTGCCAATTGGCTCCAGCCATCATGGTCCCTTAGGCCAAGGTTTGTACTTGTAGAGGACAGCTCACATTGAGATACTGATTTAAAACTGGGATTCTTAGCCTTGGCCAAGGTGTTTCGGAGACTTTTCCTGTGGGCTGGAATCAAGGAAGAAAACAGGTGGGAAATAGTCTATAATTTGTTTGAGGTGGTAGTTATTCAGGTATATACAAAAGTCAAAACTCATCTAACTCAATATGTCAGAACTGTGTATTTTATTATATATAAAATTATAAGAAAATGCCAATAAAATTATTTCTAGAAATAAGAAAATGGTTGTTTAATTATTAAAACTAATTTCCTGGAAATGTACCTATATATAGTTTGTGATTTCTGACCAGAGTAAGAAATATTTCCCTGAGTACCTGCTATGACGGGTTAAGATCTGTGTTAAATGATGAAGATAGGAAGTCCTTGCCTTCAAGGGGCTTCTGGGCCAGAGGAAGAGGCAAGGTATGTGAATAGGCATTAATAGAATAATCTGGTGAGTGCTGTGGTGGAGAAAACAAAGAGAGCGGCTGTGGGAATGGAGATGACCCATTCATGCCAGCTCGAAGTGAAGTTTTCCTGAGGCTTAAAGGATGTTTCCTGTTTCCAGAAACTTCCCTGTCAAAGGTTGGGGACGGCAGTTGGAATAGGGAAAAGAGTATGAGCAAAGGAACAGATAGTAGTGTGAAATAATAATTTTGTGTGTGTGTGTGTGTTTTTAATCATTATGAGTAGTTGGGATGGGAGAGACTTTTTGGATCAAAAAGTATGAAGTTGGAGGGGGCAGTCAATGAGACTGGAAATGTCAAGAAACAAATTTTTTCCAGATGAGGGTTTGTCTCAGCTGAGCTAAAGAAAAGTAGTCTAGAGGCTGTATCATGTTTGTGTGGGTATGGAAATAGGGAATATTATTTTGTTCTATTTTATCCATTGACATGGCAGAAGAAGAAAAGAAGATAGTGAAGACATCATTTCATAAAGATGAGTGATCAAGGTAGAGACTAGGAGACCCAAGTTCCAGATCCTTCTTTCCTGTGAAGTGTACCATGTAATTTTGGGTAGATCTTTCCCCTCCAAGTCTGGTTCCTTGCCGGTCACCTGGGGATAATGATAGCTACTTTACAAAATAAGAGTGAGATGTAGAATTGTAATGGGTAAAGCACTTTGGATATTGTAAAGGGATTTTTTTTTTATGAAATTGGTGAGGGGGAGCAGGAAGGAGTTTACAATATAGAAAGGAGTCCATAATACCAGGTTCTTTACAACTTTTAATTTTGACGACCCTGACAGATAACTGTGAGCAGCCTATAAGGAGACATTCATGGAGATTTGATTGCCTGAGTGAAGGCACAAGTACATCAAACTTGATTTTTAGATAGGAGTATTATGAACATCCAAGAGAGGAAAGAGGCAGCACTGGGAGATGTGGGCTGCTCAAGAATAAGGACAGGGAATGTTTAGTGAGTTGATGAATTTTGTAAACTCTCTACAAAGTTCTCACAAATTTCCCCAGTGTGGTTGACATTGAAATCATGTCACGTTCCCTGCTCCTGGGCCTTCACACGAACTGGGAGGCAGGGCTATAATTCCCTGGGTGCAGTCCAGAAATGGGCATAGCATTTGGCACTGCTGAGTCACCCACAGGATATTAAGAAACTTTGAGTGCCTCCCCTGTGTCTTCACTGACCCGTCTTAATACTCTGTTGAGTCTCAAATCCTGTTTGTAAAAGGAAGACCCCCAACCCTCACAGGGGTCCCCCACTGCTGTTCTGTGGGAGCCATCCAGTCCTGTCCATTTGATTGATTTCTCCGGATACGCCGAGGGTGGTCCTGGGGGGAGTGGGGTCTTGGCAGGATATGTCCCCATATTCTCAGCTCATTTGCCACTGTGCCCCTGCCAAGTTTTGCTTCCCGTTGCATTTCATCAGATCATTCCTTAGCCTGTCTCCTTAAGGCACATTCAAAGAATCTGAATTAAGCTTCAATCAACCCTGCCTTCCCCCAGAACGCGTTGTTAGGGAACTTGCCTACAAAGGCAGCCCGGGCGCTGTCCCAGACTCCAATCTCCCTTTCCTCTCCTCATCCTCCTCCTCCTCATTCAATTAATCCTCAGCCAGTTTTCCTCCGTGGCCCCTATGCTCCTGGTCACTGGGCAAGCCCTTGTGTATCCTGAACAGCAATGCCAAGAATCTGCCCATCATAGCCCTTCTTTTCTGTTCACTGCAGCCGTGAGACTTTTGTCTAATTATCTCTGGACTGGGAAGCAGTTTCATTTTCTGGAGAAGAGCATATGAGCTCTGGTGTCTAGCTTTCCCTATACCAAAGACAGGACCCTTAGCTAAGAGGGCTGTTAAAGATGCCGTCTGTCAGATGTTGCCACCACCCAAAGCAAATCCTGCTCTGAGACAAAGGAGAGAATTAATTTGTAATTACATCTTACTCATAAGTGATACATCAAAGGAAGTGAGTACAACCCTTATCAGTGTCCACAGCTTCCTCCAAGCTGAGAGACTGTTAGCAAACGTTCTTTGAAACATCCACAAGAGCTTTTGTAATGTGGTTGTTGG
Source organism: Mellivora capensis (assembly GCA_004024625.1). NCBI lineage: Eukaryota > Metazoa > Chordata > Mammalia > Carnivora > Mustelidae > Mellivora > Mellivora capensis. Next base: position 5,373 of record PISX010022072.1, read on the forward strand.
GAGCAAGGAGAACATCTTATCAGAATCAACCAAAATAAATTCCACATCCAAGTAGTTATCTCCATCCTCAGAGTTGTCACTCCAGTCTAGACCACTGTTAGCTCATACCTGACCATTATAGGAGCATCATACGATATCCCCCTGTCTTCACCGTTAACGCCCCTAACAACCCTTTCTGCAGGTAGAGAGACTCTTTAACAATGTAAATCACATCTCATTTCCCCCTCTCCTACTCCAAGTCAAAACCCTTTTAGGATAAAATAATTAAGCTCTTTAGTCCTGCCTACAAAGCCCAATGGTTTGGTTCCTGCCAACTTGTCCAAATTTGACTTCTGTCCCTCTTTGTCTAATCCACTCTGCCTCAGCCATAACAGTACTATTCTGGTTTCTCAAGTTCTCAAACTGGTTCCTTCCTAGGAGCCTTACAGTAGAAATTTCCCTTCTCATGCAATAGTCTCCCTATAGTCTATACTAGGCTCCCTCTTGTCATTCAGATAGAAGATCTTCAGAGAGGCTTTCCTTGACCTAATTTAGTTTACCTGGCATATAGTATTAGGTCAAGCCATATGAAATGGCTGTATTGTAGGTTTAATATTAGAAGTTTCATAAGGTGCCACCTAATACAAGCTCTATACATATTTGTCTTGAGTGATAATGAATGTTTATACATATTTGTGTTATTGTTATATAGGGAATAGGACATATAGGACATTATGTCTTATATATAGTAACTATTTAATAAAAGGTAGTTGCTAATGCTATCATTGTCTTAGTCATCACCATAGTCCTCATCCTAACCCATAAAAGAAGATGTAGAGGATGAGGAAGATGTAGGAACAAAGGAAACTTCAACATTAAACTGATTTGGGATCTAGGAGACAGGGGATCTGAGATTGGATCTTCTGTTGCCGAACCATGTGATCTTAGATAGAGCAGTATCCTTTGGAGATAACACAAACATTGGGTTCTCAAATTAGACTCAACAAGAATCAAGTATGGTACCAAGTATCAAGCTTTATGAGTTAATTTCAAAGCTACAAGTAATCTCAGGGCACAGGGGAAGCTGGGAGAAGCTCAGGACTGCCCGTGCTACTTCCTGGACACTTTCTTGTCACATTAGGACTTGCTCTGACCCAGATGTCACATAGAGGTCTCTAAAAGAAGTTTGAATGCACATCACCTATATGAAAGCCAAAGCTTTCAGTCATGAAACATCTCCATTTTATACACCGGTGATTGCATGGATTATATGGCATTTTCCAGAAAGCCATGCTCCATGAATCTGTAAGTTCTGGGTTTATTGGCCATAATCAATCCTAGAGTGCTAAGGTACATGCTGCTAAAGGTGCTCTAAAGGTAAAGATGGCCATTAAGAAATACCACCTGTGGTTTTCCCTAGAATCCTTCCAGCATGTTTATAAGGAGATTTGACCAGCTCACATTTCTTCCCCATAGGGCATCCCCAAGAAAAGGAAACAATATATTGCAGGCCCAGTAATCCTTTCCATCCTCTAGACTACACTTCCCTCCTGTGTAAAATGAAAGGCTTTCTCACCATATCTGAGGACCAAAAAGGTTCTAAGTCTCATTGAACCCATGGTACTAGAGGCTGTTTCCTGTCACTACATATACCAGGCAGAATCCACATAAATAGCATGTGATGAAAGGGATTCTCCACCAGGAGGATTGTCAAACTCAACCCCAAAACCTCCTCCCTACTTGAACATGACTGAGCAAGCAAGGTGTAATGAAAGGATTATGAACTCTGGAGTCCGAGGCCTGGGTTCAAGTTTCAGATCTAGAATTTAGTGGCTCTAGGTCTTTGGGAAAGTAGCCTAATGTGTCTCAGTCTCTGTTTCCTCACCCATTAGATGGCAGATTTAAATCATGAATTTAAATGAGATAACGCATATCAACACCAACCATGGGGACTGGCATAAAGTAATTGGCAGTGATGAAGTCATTCATTTATTTATAACAGTGCATGAATCTCTGTTACAAGCCTTTCTATGTGCAATGTCCACAGCGTAAACAATAAGATAAGATGATATGAGGTAGGTCCACTCTAGTGGGCTGCACAGATAGACCACTAGCCACACACACCTCTTCTCATTCCTACCATCTTGCCTCTAGTCCAACTCATTGAATATGCAGCATCCAGAACAAACTTCCTAAACTATAGATCTGAGCCACTCCTTTGCTTAAAATTTTCAGTAGCTCCCAATCATGTTAAAGGCCAGTCCTAAACTCTTCTTCCCTGTGAGCAAAGTTCTCAGTGACTAGGCTAATACTCTCCTCTGACTGACCTCCAGGATTAGTCAGGATAGAAAAAGTGCTGGGACAAATAATCCCAGAATTTTAGCAGAAAAATACAGTGGGCTTCTTTTTTTTTTATCCATGCCTCCATGTGATGTGGATCAGGTGAGAGAGGGGTGATTGCTCTGGGCAATAATTCAGAACCCTCTTTTCCTTTGGTCTTATGGGTCACCCTCCTTCTCTGGGTTCTCAGAGGTTTGTTGTTTGGTTTTTTTTTTTTTTCTGACTGCCAGAATATAGAGAAAGAAAGGATCACCCATGGAAGGGTTTATGCTCCAGACCTGGAAGACCTGCATTATCACTTCTTGTCCCATGATATCACAGTAATGCTCCACCTTAACTCCAAAGAAAGCTGGAAAGTTAGATAATGGTGATCATTAGCATTCTCTGCCTATTCCCTTTCAGCTGACCCTAGAGCAACTCTAGATTCGTTGTACTCAACTGCCACACCATTTAGGTCCACACCTCTGTGCTTTTGACCCTATTGATGGCTCCTTTTCATCCTTCAGTTCTTGTCTAAGCATTACCCTCTCTTCAAATCTTCCTTTATTAGACCCCTTCTTTACCCTGAAGATAAAGCTAATTTGTCATTCTTCTCTGTACTCCTAGGCTTTGCTCACACAGTCACTGCCGTTTGTTCATATGCTTGCTTTTTCTCTAGAATTTCATCTTGCTCTGAGCAAAGGCCTATGCCAGTACATCACTGTGTCCCCACCATCCTGCAGACACCCCAGTACTGAGTGCATTGCTCAGTGGGAAATTTCAATGTTACTCAGTGTTCTTATGTTCAAAGACAGACCATCTGGTTTTGAAGCTTAACACTGTGGTATAACCTTGATAGGTTGTTTACTCTCTGAACTTCAGGCACCTCATCTGTAAAGCCAAAAGAATATTAGCTCTCTGTATCCATGCTGGTGAAGGATTCATGAATTAATAGGTTTAGAGCTCTCAATATGCTGCTTGCTATGCACAAAGAATACTCAATAAAATACTAGCTATTGGTATTGTCCTATACTTCTGACCTACTTTTTGGATGGAAGCAGAAACACTCTCCCCTGACTTTGAGCAGCTTTGAATTAAGACAGAGAACCTTGCACTGTGGATACGTGGCCCTCAGGGAGTGACTCAGGCAGGCCAAGGCTTCGGTGAGCTCCCATGGCCCTGGAAGCATTTCTTGAGTGAGGTCTGGCAGGGGGAAGGAAAAGCTGACAAATTAAATGATTTAGTCTGTTCAGCAAAGTAAACGTGGCTCCAGGACATTAGAAGTAACTCAGAATGGAAGCTCCAACTGCCACTGGGTGGAGTAAATTTTTTTTCCAAATTCAATTTGTTTTCACTTGAGCTGGTTCAATTCATCAACACAGCTCTTTGGAACATTGGCTAAACTCCCTGAAAAAGTCTCCCTTTTTAAAGTGTTTTTTTTTTTAGTTTTGGGGTGTGTGTATGTGTGTGGGTATTACCTTCTCTCTTCCCCAATTCCTCAAATGCAAATAAAAATGAAACACTTAGAAACTTAGAGAAAGCCCCTCAAAGCACCAGGTCAGCATAGGTGTGCACCAAGTATGTGCTTATAGATTGCTTGGTGAAGGTGGGACTGTGGGTTTTGATGTAAAGTTGCTGTCAGCAGCATAGTGACTATAGTTAAATCATTCACCAAAATGGCCCTGGAGTTGAGAAATGACCTCTCTTCACAAAGATCCTTTCATTCAATTCAGTTTTGTGTGAGACCCTCAGTGCCTCCCCATCTCAGCCTCAGGAGGAAGGAAGAGGAAGAAGTAGACCCTCATCTGCAGCAGGGCAGAAGGTTTCTCAATCAAGAGTCCAAGTTGCAATCCAAGTTGCATATGCATCTGGGCAAAGGACACTTATACCATTGCTCCACCTACATGACCAGGACATGGGCTCCAAGCCAGAACATGTTGGGGGAGTTTCCTTCTTTATTATCTGGAACTTTAAAAGGAGAATAATAAGCCAGAGGACCCTGCTTGTACTGGCCCATACAAAATTCTACCTGGCCGTTCAGAACCAGCTAATTCCAAACTAGCTCTGGTTCCTTCTGAGTATGAACCATCCAGTTTTAAGGTTTTAGTTCTCTCTGTTGGAGAGAAAACATATAACGTCAACAGCAAAAGACTACATAAAGAATATTTTTCTTTCTTTCCTTTTTTTTTCCTGCTACCTCTTCCACCTTTTTTGTTTGTTTTCATAAGAACTTGGCAGAGCTGATAAATTAAGCAGATTTTTCCGCATAGAACACAAGAATTCATTGTAAACTATGTGCAAGAGTTGACATGATTATGGTGGCTTAGCTAAAGAAGATACTTTACTTAACTTTTGTCTCTAAATTATTAGGTACATAATGTCTACAGATGTGAAAAATTTTCTACAAAGGAATAACCAAAGAACAAAACACTATTTTATTGGTATTTTCCAAGAGATCAGTATTTTGTTATAATCCTTACACGGTCCTATAAAATTTCTTTGTTTAAGGCAAATTGAAGCTCCTAGGAGTTAAGTTTTCTCAAGGTCCTACAAGTAGAATGTGGCAAAGCCATCAATCAGATTTTGACATATCAGTCTTTAAAGCCCATTCACACCTGTAACTACACATCTTCTTTCTTCATTATCCTTTTCTTCAAAATGGCAGTATGATCTGCCTCTTAGGTTTGTTAGAAGGACTAAATGAAAATCTATTTGAAGAGATCTATCTATCTGTATTTAAAAAAAAATTTATTTGAGAGAGAGAGAGAATGAGCATGAGCGGGGGTTGGGGGAGAAGGACAGAGAAAGGGGGTTGGGGGAGAAGGACAGAGAAAGACTCCCTTGCAAAACAGGGAGCCAGACATGGGGCTCGATCCCAGGACCCTGAGATCATGACCTGAGCTGAAGGGAGACGGTTAACCACTGAGCCACCCAGGTGCCCCTATCTGTATCTTTTATACGGTTGTATGTGAAATGCTACTAGCCATAGGATCTCAGAGGAGCCTCAGTATGTGGGAGCAGTTCAGGGCAACAAGAGTGTTGGGGGTACAGTTCAAGGAGGGGAACAGAGTCCCCCAGACTTCCTCACACCACGCTCACCTCCTACTGGGCTGGAAACTTAGCTCTGCCACTGCACTAACCATGTCACAGGACTAATGATAGGGCTTCATTCGTGGACCTCTCTCAGCAGCTATCACATAACATTTCTCAGTAAATGTTGGTTGAGATGTCAACAGGGATTTTTCTCACCTTTGAGAGCTCAGCAAAATTTGCTTCATAACTTCCCCCACTCTGCAGCCTGTAGACACCCAAAACCTTCTCTGATACTTCAGCAAGTTCCCAGGAACTCTGGAGCCTTTTGCCTCTGAGGGTCTGTATCTAGATAGGTGTCTCCATCCTATTCTGTAAAGACCCAGCTTGGAGGAGGTGGGGGCACAGGACAAAACTATTTCTTTGAGTATCTAAAATATCCACTTACACATGTATAAGAAAAATAGACCCTACTTAATATTAAGCAGAGAGGCCCCAGAGGAGAAATCTCTATCACCACCATTAAAATAACTGTCAATAGAACAGAGTAGCACATCAAGAAATGTCTGCCAGCCACCTCACCACCAAGGGATTTTGCAAACACTTCATCACACCCAGTGTCAGCCTCTCTCCACATCACTGACTTCTCCCTCCCATTCCTCCTTTCTTTCATCTCATTTCTCATCTCTCGTTCCATTTAAGGAGCAAGATTGATAAATCATGTTCCTATCTCATGGAAAACTGACATTCTCATTCATGATAGTTTGGCATTTATGAACACCCACAACTTGAAGATCTCATCTACCTCTAAAGAATTTATTAAGCTCCACCTGCCCCTTTTCCCAGGAGGCATTCCAGTGCTGGATGCTAAGATAAATAATACAAAAATGTCTATAGTTCCAGGGGTGCCTGGGTGTGCAGTTGGTTAAGCATCTGACTCTTGGTCTTGGCTCAGGTTGTGATCTCAGGGTCATGAAATCAAGCCTCCCATTGGGCTCATGCTGATCATGGAGTCTGCTAAAGTTTCTCTCTCCTTCTTTCAGAGCTCTCCGCCCTCCACATGCTCGAGCTCTCTCTAAAATAAATAAGTCTTTTTAAAAAATGTCTATGTTCTTACCTTCTTATGCACTAGGCACTGTTTTGAACACATTGTATTTTTGAACTAATTTAATCCTCAAAACGACTCCATGAGATTGTTGTTATTATATCCCCATTTCACAGATGGTGACCAAAGTACAGAGAGATTAAGCAACTTGCTCAAGGTCACATAGGAAGCAGTAGACCTATGATTTAGTCTCCGACAGTCTGGTTCCAGAGTCTGGGCTATTAACTTCTACATACTTGTCAGATAGGCAGAGAAGTGGAGAGCCAGATAACCCCCCCTCCCAACTCATAACAAATCAAAGGAATGTATTTATTTATAAAATTATTGAATAAGTACCATCTGAAGGAAAACTTTGGGGTTTTGGAAAATGTATAAAATGTAAACAACAAAAAGTAGGCCAGAAGCTCTCAGGGTTAAAAAAAAAAAAAGTTAAGATCGAAGAGGATAGTTTCAGAGGAACAGATCACCAGGGCCAGTAAATTATGTGCAGGGATTAAGTTAGGTCATGGATGGGCTGTGTTTTTAATCATATAATCTATCCTCCATACCCTCAGGAAAAGCACCACAACCCCTGAGCAGGCTGCTTCCTTTTGAAGGCCCTTGTGGGGGTTGGGATAGAGGTTGTAAAGAGACAGGAGGAGAGAGCCCCCTCCCTTGCATGGAGACTCACATTGCTGCAGAGGAAGGGCCCTTCATCAGAGGAGTAAACTCAAAAAGTCTCCACTTCCTAGTGATCTTTGTCTTCTACTTGGGAGCTACTTTAGTGTGTCTACATGTGGTCAATGGTGTCTATTGTAAGAATACAACTCTCTCATCAGAATTCAGCAGACTGCGTAAGCAGGGCTGGGGTGTCTAAATGAGGTGTGGAAGTGACAGCTCTCTCCCCCAGCAACTCTTTCTAAACACTTTGCTCCTGTCAACATAGGAAAGGTTAAATCATCCTGAATCTCTAGACCCACCATTATAGGAAAGTAGGAAAATCAATCTGATAATCAGATTCTTTGACATTGCACATTGTTTAATGATCTGTCTTGAGAAATAAAGGTCTCGTCCACTGAACAATTTTCATCTTTTCCATTCGGCAAACTCTCATACCCCCCACCTTTCCTTCAACCCAAATTCACTGAAAGGTTATCTCATTAAGCACAGTCCTTTCTTTTTGGGCTCCAGCATTGCATATACCCAGAATTGTAATAAAAATAACAGTAGTCTTTATTAAGTGCTTACTATTTGACTGCACCATGCTGTTTGACAAGCATCATGTTGTGGAAGTTTTAAGACAACTCTGATGTTAATAATATTATCCTCATTTTATAGTGGAAGAAACAGATGTTCAGAGAAGCTTTCATGGTCAGTGAGTGACAGAACTTGGACCCAGCCCAGGTCTGGCTGATTCTGGAGCTTTAATTACCTCACTGATTGTCCTAGTTGAGACATGTCCACTACCATTGATGACAGAGGTCACTGCCTCCACCACCAGGATGTCGGCTCGTTCATCCACCCTGCAAGGCTTCCAATCACCAAAAAGCCTCTGTTTATCTGTGTCAGTTGCACTGAGCCCAGAAGCTTCATGGACCCTCCCCATCCTAGCCACACAAGACACCTCAAGTGGAGGCTGTTCTTCCTCCATTTGCATGTCATTAAAGGTTGGAAATTGGTCCTCCTTGCTTAAAACAACTGATTCTGGATTAAGTTTCTTCAGACCTATATAGCTCTCTCTCATTTAAGGAGTTTGTCTTGTGGCTCTGCTTTGCTATACTCCTTCTTTGCACTCTTGCCTAAGACCTTCTATCCTAGGCACTCCTCCTAATTCTTTAAAGATTCACCTCTGTCTTCCATATTTCTCCCCATCCCTGTATTGTTACCATCTTTGATGCCTTTAGGACTAGATAATCCTTCTGACATCCTGATCTTTAGGAATCCCTGCCCTCTTTATTTTGTATGATCTTCTCTATCTTTCCATGTTGGCCGCATTACCTCAATTCACTTATCCCCAATATACCATTTTTAGGCCTTTTAGAAACTTCCAGTTTACAGATCAACCTATTTTCTTCTCATCTCCCAGGACTCTCTTTTTTCATGTCCTTCATCATCTAGCTGACATCAACCATCACAGCAACTACTTTTCTCAAAATCCTTAATTTCTTATTTTGTAATGATCTTATTGTGAGTCCTGTGTAGAACCCAAAACCTGAATGAATTCAACTTGTCACCTGCTCCACACTTGAACCTGGATTACTGGGTAATTGTGGAGAAAAAAAATCACTCTGAATTAGAAACAGTATTAATTCATGGTCCCTAATCTTAACTCAGCCCTTAATGACATTCAGGAGTCCTATGATGTGTCTATGGGCAGTTTTCATCTTCTGTGAGGCAGCTGTTTTAAACTGCCTCCTCTGGGGGAGCCTGGGTGTCTCAGCGGGTTAAGCCTCTGCCTTCGGCTCAGGTCATGATCCCAGGGTCCTGGGATGGAGCCCTGCATCAGACTCTCTGCTCTGCATGCCTGCTTCCTCCTTTCTCTGTGCTTGCCTCTCTGCCTACTTGTGATCTCTATCAAATAAGTAAATAAATAAAATATTAAAAAAAAAATACTTAAACTGCCTCCTCTGCTCTAAAAGGCAGGACCCCCATCTCTCCCTTAGTCTCCATATGACCTTGCCTTCCACAGAAAAATAGAAGACATCAGTCGAAACTCCCCCAACTTCCTGCTAAAGGACTTACGTATTAGCATCTTCACTCATCCCCTTCTCCTCCCATCTTGGTGGACCAGAACAAACATTCTTTATCTACTGAAAAATGGGTCCCATTCTCTGGATCCCTTCCCTTCTTCACTTCTCAGGAGTGTTACTCCATCCATCCCTCCCTCTCCACTGACTGCACCCCATTAACATGTGGACACGGCCCTGCCTCCAATCCCCAGGTACTCCCCCAGATTCCACACGCATTCTCTCTTCTTTCATGGGGAAGGTCTATATTTAATATCTCCATTTTATCGCCTCCCACCCACTCTTCAAACCTCTGTTTCTGGCTTCCCCACCTTCAGACCACTGGGGCTACACTTGGAAAAGTGTGTGGTTTTCTCCCTCTTGCAACATTGCATGTGCACTTTTCACCTTTTGTCTTACTTGACTTCTCTCTTGACCACTCAAAGCATTATCTATCCTTGACTTCTGGGCCCTGGTATTCTAGTCATCCTCCCAATCATCTGGCTGTTCATTCCTTTCCCTCTCTTGGACCATCTTGTTTCGTGTATCCCTATATACCTGATTAATCTCATCCTTTCTTGTGATAACTCCAGCATGTTCATGCCCTCTAGACCTGCCTCTTTATTTCTGGTTCATTTTGTGTGCCACACACTTTTATACTCAATGTTCTGCTACAGATTGCTGTGGGATCTCTCACAGGCACTTCATACTCAACATTCATGAAACAACCCCCCTCAACCTGTCACTAAACCCATTCTTTTTACTCCCACATATCAGTTTCAGTGAATACTGCCAGTTTCTCAAGCTAGAAAAGTAAAAAAAACAGCCTTGGTCTCTTGCCTTGCCTCAGGTCCCAGGTGTAAAAATTATTAAATCCTATAAATTCTATTTCTCAGCTATATCCTGAGTATACCTACTTACACTGAGTTTCAATTCCACTCACAGAAAACCACCTGCTCTCTTACTCCAAGTTCCAGCTGTGTGCCCCCCTCCCTTTTGACTATTGCCCGTACACCCTCATTTCCTTAGCTTGCTCCTCTTCTTCCATCAGATTTTCACTCTGATATTACCTTTAATAAAAAGCCTTTCGTATCCCCAGCACTGAATTGGGTGTCTCTTCTTTGTGCACCCTACAGCTTCTTGTGATTATCTCCATCATAACAGTTACATGGTATTTTAAGTGTGTTCACTCACCTATCTTACCCACTATCTAGTTTGTAACTTTGTCTTGAACACATAGCCCTGACTTTGGCATGTGTAAGTGATCATTTAGTATTGGTTCAATGAATGATCTACTTTTAAACTATAACTTTATTTTCTTTTAGTGATATAGAAGCATGTTTACTCAATGAATGTATGACCGTTCTTTTATTTTTTTAAATTTTTATTCATTTTTTAAAATTTCTTTTCAATGTTCCAGAATTCATTGTTTATGCACCACACCCAGTGTTCCATGCAATATGTGCTCTCCACAATACCCACCCCCAGGCTCACCCACCCTCCCACCCCCAGCCCTTCCAAAACCCTCAGTTAGTTGAGATCAGGAACATGACAAGGATGCCCACTCTCACCACTCTGGTTCAACATAGTGTTAGAAGTTCTAGCAACAGCAATCAGACAACAAAGAGAAATAAAAGATATTCAATTTGTCAAAGAAGTCAAACTCTCTCTCTTCACAGATGATATGATACTTGATATGGAAAACCCAAAAGACTCCACCCTCAAACTACTAGAACTCATACAGCAATTCAGTAATGTGGCAGGATACAAAATCAGTGTACAGAAATCAGTTGCTTTCTTATACACTAACAATGAAAATACAGAAAGGGAAATTAGAGAATCGATTCCATTTACTATAGCACCAAGCACCATAAGATACCTGGGAATAAACCTGATGACTGTTCTTTTAAAAACTCAGCTTTATTGAGTTATAATTTACCTACAATAAAATTCACTGATATCAAGTGCAAGTTTCAATGAGTTTTGATAAATATATACAACTGTATAACCAACACCACAGTCTAATATAGGAAATTTCTGTTGCTGCAAAGAATACCTTTGTGCCCCTCTGTAATAAATCACTTCCCCTCCCCCAAAACTCCTGGCAGTGACTTCTGTGTTTCAATCAGTACAGTTTTGCTTTGTCTAAAATTTCATGAAATTTGAATCATATACTGTATAGGCTCCTGAGTCTGGTTTCTATTGCTTTGCATAATGTTTTTAAGATGAATTGCGTGATGCAGAGCATATCAGTAGTGTATTCATTTTTATTGCAGAATAGTGTTCCATTATGTGCATTGACCACAATTTGCTTTCCCCTCACCAGATAATGAATACTTAGATCATTCCCATTTGAGGCTATTATGAGGGAAGCTGCTATAAACATTCAAGTACAAATCTTTGGTAAACATATTTGCATTTCTTTAGGGCAAACACATAGGAGTGGAAGTGCTGAATCATGTGGTAGATGTATGTTTAACTTTGTAAGAAACTACCAGCTATTTTCCAAAATAGAAGGCCTTCCCACCAGACACAGTAAAGATTCCAGTGGATGCACTTCGCACTAAAATTTGATGTCAATCTTTTCAACTAGAGCCTCTATAGTGGTTGTGTAGTGATTATCTCTCCGTGGTTTTAATTTGTCTTTGTCTAGTGACTAATGACGTTGAGCATATTTCTGTAAGCTTATCGTCCATTTGTGTCTTCTGTGAAGTGTGTGTTAATTTTTTTTGCCTATTTTATTGAGCTGCTTATCTTCTTATTTTTCAGTTATAAAAGTTCTTTATATATTCCAGATAAAGGCCTTTGCTGGACATACATATCAAAAATATTTTCTCTCAGGCTATAGCTTGCCTTTCTATTCTATTCAAAGTACCTTTTAAAGAGATGAAATGTTTGAATCAGATAAAGTACGATTTATCAAATTCGTTTGTATTTCAAACTTTTTGTGCCCTTGGGTCTAAAAAAAGTGTCTTACTTCAGTAGTAGAAATTTAATTCCTATATTTTCTTCTAAAAATTTTATACTTTGAGCTACTACATTTAGGTCTGTGACCCATTTCTGGTTAGTTTTTGTATAATGTATGAGAAGAACATTAATTCATTGTTTCCCATGTGACTATCTTTTTGATCCTTTGTTGAAAGTCTGCTCTTTCCTTCAGTATTACCTTGGCACTTTTTTGAAAAAGCAATTAATAGGCATATTTATTTATTTTGGGTGTATTTGGGGGCGCAATTCTGTTCCATTGATCTTTATGCCTCTCTCTTCATGGCAGTAATATACTGTATTAATTAATGTTTTTGATAATAGGTAATTCAAATCAGGCAAGGTAGCTGTATCACCATTGTTCTTTTTCAGAATTATTTAGGCTATTCTAGGCTTTCCATTTTTTAATATAAAAGTTTAGAATTTTCATGTAAAATTCTACAAAAAAGAAAAACAAAACCCTGGGGTATTTATTGATTGAGACTGTATTCATTCTATTGGTCAGTTTGAGGAGAATTGGCATCTTATGAAAATGTCTGATTACTAACATACCATTCTTCTCCATTTACTAGTTAGTGTCCTTTCATGTAAAATGCTCTGTAACTTTAGTATACAGGTCTTGCACATATTAGGTTACATTTATCCTTAAGTATTTTGTGGTTTTGATCCTATCATAAGTGATAGTTTTTGAATTTCAAATTATAACCGTTCATTGTTGTCACAAAGAAGTACCATTTATTTGTTATCTTTTTTCCTTTTTTAATTATTTTTATTAACATATAATGTATTATTTACCCCAGGGGTACAGGTCTGTGAATTATCAGGCTTACACACTTCACAGCACTCACCACAGCACATACCCTCCCCAATGTCCATCACCCAATATTTTATTTGTTATCTTATAACATTACTAGATTTGCTCTTTAGTTTTAGCACCATTTGTTACAGATTCTTAAAATAGTCCGTGCACTCAAGTATGTTGCCTAAAAATAAATGCAAATTTCTTCTTCTTTTTGGGGGGGCACTTGGGTGGCTCAGTTGGTTAAAGCCTTTGCATTCAGCTCAGGTCATGATCTCAGGGTCTGGGATTGAGACCCAGATCAGACTCTCTGCTCAGCGGGGAACCTGCTTCCCCCTCTCTCTCTCTGCCTGCCTCTCTGCCTTCTTGTGGTCTCTGTCAAATAAATAAATAAAATCTTTAAAAAAAAGTTTCTCCTTTCTTTTTTTAATAAGTTCACCTTTGTGTTGTAAGGAATAATTCTGTTACTTAAAATGGGGTTTTTGATGTTAAGTCAGGTACAGACATAGAAGAACACCACACAGAGAGACATATGAAATTAAATGACTTGTTATACTTGCAAATCCCAAAAGAGGGAGGCATGGCTCATCACTCAGGGGGCCATATGGAAGGAGTTCCAAGGGGGCAGGCTCTGCCAAGCAGGTGGGGATTGGGATCCACGAACAAGTGCCTTTATTGAGGGCCAATGTGGAAGACAAAACCAAAAGGCACAAGGAGGTTTTATTGGTGCATTTGAATGTCATTAACTCATAGACAGGGGAAAGCAAGAAAGGTACCCTGTAACAGGGACCCATTTTATCACACCAGTGCACTGGTCACATGGGTGGGGTGCTCATAGCCTGTTTGTGGGGATGTTTGAAGCATCAGGAAAATTCAAATTTTTAAAATTTTACAATACAACCTTCTGTATTTTTTTCTTGCCTTATTTCATTGCATGGGACTTCCAGTACAATGTTGAAGTTATGCAATAGAAGTCATCAAAGTAAATAATCTTGCCTTGTCCTTGATCTTATGAAAAAGCCATCCAGTCTTTTACCATTAAATATGAGGTTAGCTGTAGGTTTTTCTTATAAATTGCCTTTATCAGTTTGAGAAAGCTCTCTCCTATTTCTAGCATTATGAGGTTTTTTGTCAAAAATACATGTTGAGTCTTTTCAAGGGCTTATTCTATATAAGTTGAGTTAATCTTTTGAGTTTCTTTTTATGTTTACTCTGTAAATATGGTAAATTTTGTTGTGTTATTTTGACCAAAAAATAAACATGGCATTTCTGGGTTAAATATCACTTGACCAGGCTATAATTCTTTTTATATATTGCTCTTTTAAATTTGTTAATATCTGTCAGGATTTCTGCATATTTGTTTATAAGGAATATTGTTTCTTTTTTTAAATCACAAAATGCTGGTGTATTAGAATTAATTTAGAAGTATATTATTTATCTATTGCTACATAACAAATTGCTCCAACACTTAGCAACTTAAAGCAACAAATATTTATTATCTCACTGCTGGAATCCAGCAGTAACTTACATGGTTCTGCCAGAATCTCTCAAGAAGTAGTCAGACTGTCTTCCAGGGATCTAGTCATCTGGGGCTAAAGATCCCGGCTCATTCACATTCTCAGCTTATTCACAACCGAGACTGGCTGAAATCCCATGCAGACCTTCTCATAGCTCCCTGAGTATCCTCCGAATATAGATTTTGGCTTCCTACGGAGTGATGGATGGGAATTGAGAGAAATTTGTCTTTTATAACCTAATCTCCAAATGGACATAAAAATATCATCACATCTACCCTGCTTTCTTAGTGATACACACCAAACTTGATGCAATGTGGGAGGAAATTATGCAAAGTGTGACAATTAAGAGATGGGGCTATTTTCCTTCTGCCTGAAGAACTTCCTGTAGCATTTTTATAGTATAGGTTTGCCAGTAACAAATATTCTTGACTTTTTTTCTCTCTCTCTACAGATGTTTTATTTCACCTTCATTTTTGAAGCATAGTCTATCTGGGTATAAAAGAATACACTGTTCTTGTCTTTTCTTTCAGCCTTCTAAAGACGAGGCTCCACTAGTTTCTGTTGCTCACCTAATTTCTCACTGGATGTCTGCAGTTGGTTCTACCTTTGTTCTGTCCAAACTATACATTTTTTCTCTTCATTCACTATACATTTTTCTGCTTCATTCACTATGTTCATAATTTGATTATGATGTTCCTTTATGTGGCTGTTTTCTGTTTATCTTGTTTGGGATTTGCTGCATTTCTTAGATCAATAGGTTGGTAGTTTTGGTCAAATGTGGAAATTTTTCATACCTTGCTACCTGAGATCCTTTATTAGATCCCAATCACATGTATTTTAATTCATTTGATAACTTTCCAGCAGGTCATGGAGTTCTGTTCATTTTTTTTTCACTTATTTTCTTTTTGTACTTCATTTTCAATAGTTTCTGTTGTTATGTTTCCATGCTAACTAAATTTTTTTAGCAGTTTTTAATCTTCAGCTTATCCCCTTCTGTGAAACTTTAATTTTAGATGTGCATGTTTTAGTACAAGAAATTCCATTTGGTTTTCTTTTATGCCTTATATTTCTCTTCTCATTATATTTATGCTTTTTTTCAATACTTGAGCATGTGATACATATTTATGAAAATGTGTTTAATGTGCTTATCTGCTAATTTCATCATCTTTGTCATCTCTGAATCTGTTTCCATAGATTTATTTTTCACTGGATTATAGGTCCCAGTTAGCCTTTTCTCTGTAAGTCTAGTGTATCAAATATCTCACATTTTTGAGTACTATATTTTTTTATGCTCCTTTCAAGAGTGCTAGATATTCTTATGGCAGGTAGTTAAGCTACTTGCAGATTGGTTTGATTCTTTAGAGGTTTGTTTTATACTCTTTTAGGGTGACTCTAGACCAGTCTTTACTTTAGAGCTAATTTAACTTAACTTCTATGGTGTGACAATTCTGGGATCTCTAATGAATGCCTCATGCATCCAACAAGGCCCCTCCTCTATGGCTTGTGGGAACTCGAATGATGTATTCAGGAATCTTTTGGCTTGAAATTCCACAGTAAGTTCTTTGCCCAGAAGTTGTTCTTTGTCTAAACTTGAAGCCTTTACTCTAAGCCTAGACAGGTTGGTATTCAGGCCAGGATTCCATGGGACCCCTTTGCAGCTCTCTCATACTTTTTTCTTAGCTAAGTTACCTCCTCTCTGGAACACTTACCAATAAAATTTAACCACTTTAGATTCCCCAAACTCCAGTTTCTGTCTTATCTACTCAGGAAGACCACTCTTGCTCTCTGGGTTGCCCCTCCCTATGATACATTCTGGAAATTTCCTCCAGGCAGAAAGCCTAGGTGATTTCAGGGCTTACATCATTTGGTTCCCTTCTTGCAGGAACCACAGTTCTGCATTGAATGTCTAAAAGTTGCTGTTTTCTACATCTGTCCTGCAGTCTAGTTATTTATGATAGGAGAGTAATTCTTGACCCCACTACTCTCTCAGAAGTACTAGTATATTTTTAACTCCTTCCAAATTTAAGTTCCCTGAGAGTAAGACATTTTCTTCCAGATCAAAAAAATGGGGGTGAGAGGAATTGGGGAAAAAATGATAATATAAGAAGACATTCTACTTAGAGCAGAGGAGAAAGGGAAATCCTTCTTCTTCTGGACCACAGATTAGTGGGAAAAGAGGAGAGAGAGGGGGTGAGAAAGAAGAATGAGTGTATGGGTGTCCCAGAGTCCTTGCTCTGTAGGGTGAAAGATTATCTAGAGTGCACTGTCTGATTCCTCTCTTTTCTATGTGTTATGAACACTGAAGTGAAAGTCAATAGACTTGTCATGATACAGGGATTCAGAATAATATGCCCCCAAATCAGAGACTTTAGAGTAAATAGTGTAAATCATGATCCAAATGAAAGCTATGAGAGAGTCCTCAGAGGTGTATTTGTACCAGTAAGAGATAAAGAGAAGCTCAGTCAGTGGTGGGGTTCAGGGGGAGGGTGCATGGGTTGGGGGGGGAGATCTGTGTCAAGAATGAGGTCATTAGACATAAGAATAAGCCAGGAACAAGCAGAATACCTACTAGAAGACCCCAAAACATAAAGGATAAATTCTACCACAGCAAATACTAGTCCAGATACTACTAAAATGTGCTATGAGGCCAGGAGAATCCATTCCTTCAAAGCCATTAGGTTTTCCCTTATGAACTGAAATAAGAGAGGAATGTGAGGGGAACTGGAGGAATCTAAAGGACAGTAAATATCATAGAAAGATTGAAAAAATACCAGAAGCTATTTAAATTATTTGATCAAATTAAGTTTTAAACTACTATGGATTAGATTCAGTTAATTTATTTTATTTGGAAAACATAGGAAGGAGAATCAGTATGATGAATTTAGCTATATCTTCTTTGCTACACACACACACACACACACACACACACATATTCCTTATATATAATATATTCCTTGTACCTATATAATCATTCTGGAAGGCTGTTTTATGATTCATATTTTACAAATGGGGAAATCAAACCTCAGAGAAGTTAGCTGACTCATGTAAATTTGCATAGTGTTTTATAAACTGTTTCAGTGTCCTTATGAAAAACTCCTGTGGCTCTGTTCCTAAGATCCTGAAATTTCTTATCTCCTTCTCCCATTCCTTTCTCTACATACTCTTGCTCTGGGCCAGAATTTCTGTCCCATCAACTCATAATTAAGTTCAGATATCTTCCAGTACACTTCAGACTGATGCTTTGGCTTGAATGTCTTTGTTGTCTTGTGCTTTTATCCCTGAAGGCTATATTTGGGATTATACTTGGAATCTTGACCTACATCCCATTGCGGAACACTGTTTTTCTATCTCCAGTCTCCTCAGTACTCAGCCCCTCAGCATTCATCTCTCAGCCCTGGCCTCATCCGTCTCCAGAACCTACCACTCAGAGTATCACAACTGTGAGAACCCAGAAATAGAGCCAAGAGACCCTGGAACTAAACCCCATGATTCTTCTCTCTCTTCATTTTATTTCAAAGAGCTCTTTTCCGTCCCCAGTATATTGTATTCATTTAAGCATGCTAAGTTCATCTCTTAGGGCCTCATATGTTTTGATACACATGTCATTTCAACCCAAAAGCACAACTCAAGAGGAATAATAAAGTTCTTTGTCTTAAACCTCAGACTCCAGTTTAGGAGATTTGTACATTCAGTTTGTACCAGATAAAACCTCAAGGTATGCCAATGCCAAGGGAAGGATGTCCGTCAGCCTGTCAAAAGACTGCAAAGAAGACAAAAGTTCTCAGATTTCCTAAGCAGACCACAAGATCTATCCCTTCCCAGGTTTCCCTGGTAGCTGCCTTAAGCAATTCCTAAATCACAGACAACTGCTTAATGCAGTCATATTTAGAACTATTCTCACCTATGCAGTGCCCCTATATGATATTATGATTTATAATAAATACATCTATTTGGTCATTCAAATATTTCTCATATATATTTGGTCTTATTCCCTAGTTCTTGCCTCACAGGTACCAAAAGTCTCAGAATTTCCTGCGGGATAAGAGCAATGGGAGCATCCTTTATTTTATTTGTTCTCTTGTCCTCAGTTCCTAAAATGCTTCCCAGCCATAAATGTGAAATAGGTGTCTTATTATTCATAAAGAGCCTCATTCCACCACAACTGAGTTCATGTTAATGAAGGGACTTTTGGAAAGCCCTTATTAATGGAGACTGGTTGCCAAGGCAATCAACCACAAATAGAAGGTTGGGACTTCCAGTTCCATCCCCTGATTTCCAGGAAGGGGAGAGGGGCTAGATGTTGAATCAATCATCAGTGGCCAGTAAGTTAACCAATCAAACTTACATAATGAAGCCTCGATAAAAACCCAAAAGGAGGAGCTTCAGAGAGCTTTCAGGCTGGGGAAACAGAACACTTCAACATGCCACTTACCAGGCTCCAAGCTCTACAAGGACAGGCTCCTTTGTTTGGGACTTTGTCCTATATATCTCTTCAACTGGCTGTGGGTTCATATGCTTTAATATCCTTTGTAATAAATCAGTAATCTAGTGAGTAAATGGGTTTTTTGAGTTCTGCGAGCCATTCTAGCAAATTAATCGAACCCAAGGAGGGGGTCATGGGAATCTCTGACTTATAGCCAGTTGGTCAGAAGTATGGGTACCAATCTGGATTTGCAGTTGGCATCTTAAGTTGAAGGATTTTGTTGGAACCTCCAATTTGTACCTGGTTGGTCACAAGCACAACCCAGACTCATGGTAGTATCTGAAGTGGAGGGCAATCTTGTGGGACTGAGCCCTTACCTATGAAATCTAATGCTTCCAGTGGGTAGAAAGTGTCAGAGCTGAGTTGGGTTGAGTTGAATTCTCTGGCACTCTGCTGATGTCCAAGAATTGCTTGTTGGTGTGGGGAAGCCTCCTCATCAACACATTGGAATCAGGTCTAGGAACCTCAATAGACCATCAGTTAAGGGCAAGACCAGAACCAATCAGAAACAGTGGGGGTTTTTTCTGTGTGGTTGTGTTTGAGGCCAACAAACCAGATTTCTGTTCAGCTCAGTTAATTTCTTTAAGGGCTGTTTCCATACACAAAGGAATACCCCGAAGATGAAGTGAGACTGTATGTAAAAAAAAAAAAAAAAAAAAAAGCCCAGAGCACAGCTTTGTCACAATTGAATGCTCTGAATGTGGAAGTTTCTTTTCCTCTGCATCTGTGTTTGTTTACATTGTGGGCTGGTTTCATTCTACACTAAGATGGAAAGGACAGACAACACTAGATCAACCTGTCATAGCAGCCACTGAAGGGAAGTCAGCTGAGCTCCCAGCTCAACAAGCCATTTGGAGGCACGTGCCTCCAGCACATGCCAGTGAAATGAGAACAATGACTTGCATTGGAAATACTGACATGACCTGTGCTCTCAAGAGGAAACTTTGAAAAGACTCTCACTTCACACGAAAAGAGCATCTGCTCTGCCCAGATCCTCCACAAGTACCCTTAGTTCCTGCCTCTCTAACACTGAAGCAGACCCCCAATACATCCTACTAATGTTAGATGTCACCTTTCACAGCTTTGCAGTATTCTCTGAGTATAAATATTACCTTAAAACTCTTGTCTAGTCACCACTTCCAAGGAGACTTCACTGATTCTGAACCTGGACCATGTGCCCCACCTTTGTAATCCCATCTTCATCTTCATCACAACACCTACAACAGTGTACTATATATAGTTCCTTATTTCTTTTTCCTCATTGGATCATGAACACCAGGAAGGCAGGGACTGGATTTTGCTTGTTTCTGGATTCCTGATTCCCAGGAGAATGGCATAGTTTCCGTGATCAAAACATGAATTAGGAAAAACAAAGTGAAAAAAATAATATACCAGCTAGGAAAAGAAATGAAGATGAAAGGAGGTCAGGAGAGGGAAAGAAAATATAAAAGTAGGAAGGAAGGAAGGAAAGAGGACAAAAAGGGAAGGAGGGAAGTAAGGAAGAGAGAATAAGGAAGGATGAAAGGAAGGTTGATCTTCATCTTTCTATTCAGAAGAAGCCAACTTTAGGAGTCTATAGTTCTAGAAATTTAGTCCTTCTTTACAAGTTGAAAATAATATTAGATGAGTTTCTTGGCATTGGATAATTCTTTTGAAAGCTGAAAATGCAGAGTTGGAATAAAAAATAAAATGATAGTTATAGAGGAATGAAATAATAAATTTAGAATGTTCCAAAGGCACCATTCCAGAGAGAGAAGTTTTATGCTGTTTCACTAATCTCATCTATGGAAGTGGGATATGGGAAGGTGGATTTACCTAGGGTTCAAAGGGTAGATTTTCTACTCAAACATTTGTCAAAGACTGATTTCCTCAACTAATTTAATCAATTTCGTGTTGACACCACTCAGTACAGTATGTTTTTGGCCTCCGAATGCTATCTGTTAATACTAACCAACATGGGAAGGAATTCAAACATAGAGATAAAGAGTCCCAGAGAATGTTGTGTGATAGAAGTTATTTGCCTGTATTTGTGAACTATGTGGGTTTTCAGAGATAAGGGGCAATTCTTTTCAAATCAAATCTTCAGAACCCTGCATAATCACAGCAGAGTTTGAGTTTTCCAGTCATACCAAGAAGTTTTATTTATATTTTGTTACATCTGCAGTTTTCTTTTAAATCACAGATTTGAATCTTTTTTCCCCCTGGCTTAAGAGCCTATCCTTGGATCGCTAGCTGTAAGATAAAGTGTAAATGCAAACTCTTTTATAATTTGACATTAATCTATATTTTGGGATTTATCACTTGTTTCCTTCTTATGCAATATATTTTCACAAAGTGACCTATCTAATATATTATTTTAAAATATCTGTATGCTTCTTTTTTCATACAATTTCCTCTTCCTGAAATACTCTCCTTTTCCTTTTGTATCTACCTAGTACCCTGTTAGGTTTATTTTTCTCAAAAAATAGTCTGGCTTAGTATATTGGGAATATGAACTGTGGAGTCAGTTAGCCTAGGTTTTGAACCTTCTATCTAATCATTGTATGTTCTTGAGGAATTTTTGGAGACTGCCCTAGCATCAGACTATTCCTCTCCAAAATGGTGATGTAGTACTGATCCCAGAGTTGCAGGCATGATCCAATAAAATGTCTTTTTTATTTAAAAGGTTGATTTTTTTTAAAGATTTATTTATTTGACAGACAAAGATCCCAAGTAGGCAGAGAGAGAGGAGGGAGCAGGCTCCCCGCGGAGCAGAGAGCCCCATGCGGGGCTCGATCCCAGGACCCTGGGATCCTGACCTGAGCTGAAGGCAGAGGCTTTAACCCACTGAGCCACCCAGACGCCCCCCAATAAAATATCTTAAAGGCTCAACCTAGTGTCTTGAAATTATTATTTACTATTACATTTTTATCATATAATTTTCCTTATCATTATCATCATAATTACAATTTTCTCAAGGTTGTTGGGTTGAATAAAATAATTCAGGTACAGATGTTAGTACTGGGATTAGCTCAAAGAGATCAATTAATGGTGATAGTTATAATTACCATTATAATACTCATTGTACTTTAACTCCACTTGATATTAATCAACACTTCCTCTGCTAGTCTTACAGATGTGATTTATACCTACCTTTACCATGATACTCATTGTAATATTGCATAATTATTTATGTATTCCCCCTTAGTCTATGATTTACTCAGTGGCAATCCATGCTCAAGTTGTATCTATAGAACTTAGTGCCAAATTAACTCTTAGAAAATTCATGTTGAATGAGTAAACAGAGTTAATGGGACACACTGTGCCATCTCCATGGTTTGGTTTGGTTTTATTTTGCCTATTTACCACATACATCATTTATTTGCTAACTGGTTGTCCAGTGTGAAGATTATAGTCTAGAAGCACTAGAATTGAACAGAAGGCTCAGACCATTAGCCTTAATAATACCCTATTCTCAAACTGAACTAAATAGGCTTCCTTAAAGGTTGTCTAGAACTTCCAAATACCCCCAGAAAGTTCTTAATTACAGCTAGCAGGATCATTTTGGAGAAACTTGGAGCCTACCCATGTGTCCTCTCCAATCTCTCATTACCAATTCTGGGATGAGTTCATAGAAACTCACCACTGGTCATTAAATGGTTCCTTCAGTGTTTCAGGATTTGGAACCACCATCCTGCTCCATGGAAAGTTTTAGAGGAAATTAGATTATGGTTGGGAACGTTGGCCAACTAGATGAAAGGAAAATAAGTGTATTTAATAAATACTCCACTTTGTGGCTTCTAGCTTCAGTCCATGTTTCATCTTCTATCAAAAAAGGGAAAGTATTAACTCCTTCAAAACCCCACTGAAACTTGCCTCAGCTTAGGCCCGTGAGGCCTAAACCCTGAGGTTTAGGCCCGTTTTCCATACCCAAATAAAAAATGAGGCCCCAAGGTAATGCATAGTAAGATATTTTTAAGTACCCCCAAATTAAGGTAAATGGCCACACAAATCTTAAATTTTACTTCCTGCCTCACTTAGTGTGTTGTTCTCAAGAAGGAATTACTTTATTGCAATTGGAAAGGGATTTGGCATCAAAATTTCAAATCTTGATTTTGATATTTGCATAGATTACTTAGCCTATTTGAGCCTAATTTTTCTGACCCGTGAAATGAGAACAATACTTTTCATAATATTGCGATGAATAATTATGATATGTCGGTGAAACTGCTTACCATAATGCTTTCATACAGATACTCAATAAATACTGTTTTGTTTCTCATTTTCCCTTGGCTCTATGAGTAGTCCTAAAAGTAAAGCCTTAGGAGTTTTTGCTGTGGAGAATTCACATGTGTAGTAACCCATTTCTACATTAATTCATAACAATGTAGAGAATTCTACATTTGTAGAACAAATTCTACAAAATGGTAGAATATTACACACATACTGCCATCCCTGGCTTTTGTGGCATTTTTTTTTTCAGAAGTGTAAGATTGTACTGAATACTTGATACACATGATACCTGAATATAAGCATGATATATTACAAGGGATTATTCACTTTCCAAAAGCCTCCTTTAGTTTATACAGAAGGATTACCCATGTGATTCACTTTAATAGTGAGTTCCCCCCAGGTACCTATAAAATAAGATTTATTTTTTTAAATGCCATTAGGTGGCTTTCAAAAATGAAATCTCTGTGTGAAAGGAAATAATATTTTATGAGGTTAACTCAAATAAAGTCTACTAGGTTGGCCAAGTGCCCCCCCCCAAAAAAGGCATGTTCATTGATGAGACAGAGTACCTGATAAAAATCTCTTAGGTCACATGTGTAGTGCTATGGAAAAGTAGATTCATCCTTTCTACAAGTGCTGTTCTTTGCATGTACTAGTGATGATAGAGATAAAGAATAGGGAAATCATAGTTACTGAATGTCTCTCCTGTGCACCAACTCTAATATATGTGTGACATCATTGAATTCTCTCAACAAGTAGATAAGGAAAGTATTATTATGATCATGACTATTTTGAATATTATCATTTTGCAAAAAATGAACTACTGAGATCTCAAGATCACTCAGCTGGTTAATAGTTGCCACAGGATTCAAACACATCCCTCTTGCTCCAATATTTATATCTTCTCATCTAATGTTTGGGTCTCATTGCATAGGATCAAATGAGATGGTTCAAATACAAGTTTTCTGGATGTGCATAATATTGCAATTTGGGAATTAAGGAAAAATTCACAGAGATGTGGCATCCAAGCTGAGTTAAAAGAAAAGGGAAACATAAAAGCACAGATTTTTAGCTTTCCAAGCATACTTCTAGGAACTAATTCAGGTGAAATCACAGATTCTGAACTTCAACCAATGAAAAGCTAGATTTGTTGGCTAGACTGGAGTCCCAAGGATATTCCAAACTATCAAATAAAAATCATCCTTATTGAGGGAAACTTCAGTTTAATAGCAAATTAATCTGTTAAAACATAAGGGGGAAATGCATCATGTAAACAGTTCATTTCTATGGCCTTTAATAGCTCTTGAAGCTTTCCATTTCTCCAGAAATTGCTCTCTTCTTACTCAGATTGCTGGCAGTAACACCAAGTCTTCAGCCAAAGGAAAGGGACTGACTAGACCTCATTATGCTGTGATTTCAATTAAATATCATAAAGGAAAAGAGAGAGTTGACAGTGATTAGGTTACAGAAACAGGAAAACATTTACCACTGGGCAAGCAGCTCAGCCTTCATGTTCTGTCTTATGCCTGGCTAGTCAAAGAAACCCTTACCCATTGACAACATTGAGGCACATTGCCTGTCAGAGAGGCCCAGGGTATGGAAGCATCCAAGTTAGTTCACAAGAGTGTTGGACTTCTCTCAGCTTAAGTCACCAATCATACTTAGGGACCTCAGAGAATTCAGTATCAGCTTCCTGCCTTAGAGGCACAATAGTCTAATGCAGAGTAATTTCCTCTTTTTCTTTTTTAAAGTTTTTCCCCCTGAAATCTGTTTTTTCTAGCATAAAATATTGAAAAATCAATGAGCATTAATGACTAGACAGTGAGAAAACTGGAGATATAGAATAAGAAAAAGAAGAAAGAAGATGTCAGAGCATGAGTAGATTTCTTTGATATAGTGTAAGGAGATAGGAAAATGAGACATAAATAAGACGAAACAAAACAAACAAAATGTGTATGTCTTAGAACTGAATTCCTCTCTGTTAATCAGAGAACTAAGGTACAAGGGATATGTTAATCAGTAAACAGTGTTGAGTTAAACTCTTGTTACGTGCCAACATGGAGTTATCATGGATGGGATAAGAGTTTTCAACCTTGGTGGTGGAGACACAGTGTGGCAAAATGGGTAAAGTGTATGATTTGGCATCAGAAGTGGATGAAAATCACCATTTACCAACTGTGCGTACTTAAGTTATTTAAACCCCACACTCAAATTTTCTTATCTCTCAGAATAGCACTACCTATCCCATATGATTTCTCTGAATATTATACAATATCATGTACACAAGGTGCTGAGCACAGTTTCCAACAGACAGTAAGCTACCAATTTGATTAATTATCATTAATGAATTATTACTGTGAAAGGAAATATCTCCTTGATTTATCTAGGAATTTCACTATTAGCCATTGCTAAAGTGATTAGACTAAATGATTACCTTGATTTTTTCTACTGAAGAATTTCAGTTCTTTCTCTGAAAGCACAATTGGCACAGCAAGTAGACATCAAAAAATATAATCTGTTTGACACTGAGAAAAGTGCACATACAGGTAATATAATTAGAGTGCAGTCCAAGATAGAATATGATTTTTTCAATATCTAGGGTGTATGGGGAAAATAATAGGTGGGATAGCCTAGCAGAGGAAAACTATATAGATCAAAATTTAAAAGTCAGAAAAAAGTGAGATTAGACACTAATCTCCCACCCCTAAAATTTAAAAATTCAAGAAAAGAAATTTATTGGCTGAAAAAATCTTGAATTAAAAAAAATTAAATTAAATAATCTTAAATAGAATACTTTTTAAAATCTTAAATAGGGGCATCTGACTGGCTTATGACTCAGAAGAGCATGCAACATTTGATCTTGTGGTCGTGAGTTCAAGTGCCATGTGGCATCTAAAGATTCCTTAAATAAATAAGACTTTTAAAATCTTAAAGATCTAGCAGTACTTAAGCCTTAACAAACATCATCATGGCCTAGTAGAATTTATCATGTAAAGGCAGGTATGCTTCATTAAGAAAAAAAAATGATGTATTCAACATACAAGCAAATTTAAAAAGAATACAAATGTCTCAATACATAAAAGTTTACAATTTATTCATGATAAAACTTTTAGCAAATTATCAACAACAGGATACTTTCTTCATCTGATAATAAGCAGCTTATCATAAGTCTACTGCAGATAGAATACTCATTTATGACGCCTTAGAAACATTTCTGTTAAAGAAAACATAGTAGTGCAGAGTAACACAATCACCCTTACTAGTCATCTTAATGTCCTAACGATGCAATGAAACAAGAAAAAAAATGACACATATAATTGGAAGTTATCACTACATATTTAGAGATAGTAAATCAAGAAAATCTATAAATGAACTAAGTGAACAACTTTGAAACCTTGGAAGGGTTGAATAATATATAAAAATGTGTGCATAGCAATAATAATGTAACACAAGTATAGTCATAATAGCCAAAAAATAAGATTTTTATAAATAAATTTTAAAATATGTATGTGTAAAATCTTATGGAGAAAATTACAAAATGTTCTTAACAAACATAATAGAAAACAAAATATATGGAGAGTTGTGCCATTTCCCAAATGGAAATGTTAAAAATCACAAAGTGATGAATTTGACCCAAATTATCAATATAGTTAATGTTGTTTCAAATGAAATCCCAGCAAGATTTGCCTCCTATAACTCTATACCTTTATTCTAAAATTCATCTGTACCTGAAAACACCAAAGATTAGCTGAGATAATTATGGGGAAAAAAAGAAAAAGAAAAGACGTAATACTTAACTACCTATCCATTAAGACATTTTAAAGCTATAGAAATTAAAATAGAGTGATATTGGAGGAGTGAGAGAAAGCCAGGTCAATGGCAGAATTTGGAGCCCTTAAGTAAGCTCAAATATATGTGAGAAAA
>PISX010022073.1:0-32397 GCA_004024625.1 Mellivora capensis
GTCACAACGCTCTGAATGTCCAGACCGGATTCTTCCTCTGGATCTCCGGCGCCCTTTCCTCCTGGTCTCCTTCACCTGGATGCCATTCGTGCACAGAACGGGATCCCGGTGTGGGGTGGGACTTAAGGCGGGATCTGTGGCCGCTCGGTCACAGCACGACAGAGCCAGCGCTCTCCACACAGCAGGCTCTCGACACACGTGCGCAAGCCTGAGGCACAGTGCCCTGGCTTCCTTGCAAAGGCCCGTTTCTCCTCCCTTAGGAATACACGCACCGCCAGTTTCAAAAGCCAAAATTTATTTGCAGGATAAGCCCCAAAGGATCCAACGTGACCAGCGATGTTTCAAACTAAAAACAGTGCCTCCCTCAATCTCCTGCAGCCATCAGACGAATCTTCACGGCATTCTGTACGAACCTGGTCCCACGCCCCAGAACAAAAGTATCCTTCATGCATTCGGGATGGGGAGCTAGGTGTTCACGGAGAACGCCGTCCCACACCGACTGCGGTCTTCCCAGGGTGCATGGAAACACTACCCCCGGGGACTCCGTTCTTTTGCACTTTATAAATACAAAACTGAGATCAAAACGTGCCCTTTTTACATCCCAAGGACACCACTGGGTCGTTTCCACCCCAGCAGAAACAGAGGGCCAAACTCGCCATGTTCCATCCCTGTAACCTCCTCACCGAGCACCTGACAAGGCGTCCCACAGATGCCGCCCTCCTGCGCCAGCCTGCTGGGCAGGGAACATGCTGCGGCCGGGACACCCTATTGCCTCAGCCTCCCTGGGAACTCCTGCAGGGCCCCGGCCCCATTCTTCCCCCACTGGAGAAGGCCCTGGCCTCAGCACCCCTGCCCAGGCGGGTCTGTCCAGGGCCGGGACCGATGCCAGCCACCCTGCACAGACACTCGGACAGGCTCCCGGTGTCCGAGGCCATGCACTGCACAGGCACCTCCTTTTCCACATGGAGGCTTGTATGTCTGGAGACAGGATCCGGAACTTGGGACACCCTGGTCCTCTCTCCATGGCTTTGTCTTCCTTCTGCCGGTCCCCAGAAGCTGCACATTTCCACAGGGAGACGACGGTGCCGGAGGATTGTAGTTTGTGATGCTGGATTCCGCATCGGGGTGGAAAGTCTGTGTGTTTCATACAGCAATGCCCACTTTCTGAGGCTGCAAGTTACTTGTTTCTTGCCAAGAATTATTAATACTATCTCCCTGCGGCCATCCAGGACTAGAAAAGCGCCCCAGGAGCCAGAGCCACCCCTTCTCCTCCTGACCCCGAACTTCGTTCCCGTGATCACCAGCAGAAAGAGCTCCCTCAGGCTCTCCCCGCACACTGACCTCCCTGTGGGCCCAGGGGCATCCCGGAGGCCAGCAACTTGCTCAGAGGAGTGCGGGAAGAAGCAGCAGGCTTCCCAGGCCACGGGGCGTGACAGCGATAATAATAGGCGTGTCTTGAGTGCCAGTGTGCCAGGCCCTGGGCACCTTTCCTGGGCTGACACATCCCTCCTGGAGAGGAAATGCTGTTCGGAGAAGAGCCATGTGTCCAAGATGCTTCCCAGAGCTGGGTCGGCTCCCCATGAGGTCTGGCTGCTTGTGGGGCCATGATTGTTACTGACAAGGCGACCCAGTTGGGGGGAAGGTTAAACCTGCCCTCTGCCCCGTGCTGGGGCCCAAAGGGAGCTGCTACCCACACACCTCCAAGCCAGCGGTTGACAGATGTCCGGAGAAGGGAAAGGAGGCAGCAGGTACCAGATCCAAGGTTGGGGGTGGGGGTGGCTGGACCTAGAACCCCACCCCAGTGTCTCATCCACAGCAAGATCTGAGGATGGAAAACCCCAGGCCACAGTGTGCTATCTCCCCCACAGCTGTGGAGGTTGTCAGGATCCCAGCATTTTTCCAGAATAGAAAGAAAGAAACAGCCGCCGGCATGTCCTGGAAACCCTGCCAAGGGCCAGATGTGGTGGCGGACGCCGCAAGACAAAGTCAGCCCTCCCGGGGGTGCAAATCCTGGCTCCCAGCTTGGAGAATGATTAACTGTGTGTTTTTAAGAGCAGCCATTTGCACTCAGCCTCAAAAAGCATCAAAGCCCAGAGCCCAGAGTCTGCAGACTGGGCTCAGCCCGCGTCACGCGGTGGACAAGAACGCGATCCACAGGGTCAGAACCCACATCACCGGGCCCATAAAAGTGGATCATAGAGTCCAAGGAAGGCTTTCTCCTGGAGGCAGGTGTCTTCGGTTTTGCTGAACCCGGTGCACGGGAGGAGGAGATGTCCAGGAAACGGATCGCTGGGGGTTGTTTATGCCACGATGCTGCTCTGGTCCACGGATAGCAAATCCAGCTCAGGGAGCTCCTTGTAAACCTTGCATCGCAAGTGTAAACAGACTGGACCAGGTGTCCAGACTCTGGGGGTGAACAGGGACATCACCCACTGGCTGGCTAGCTGCCATGTTGCTCCCAGCACCTTCTGGAGACCCCCTCTCCCCCCGCCCCGCACTGAGAGCTGCCTCCCTCCCAGTCCCCTGCCCTCTTACCCATCCAGGTGCCCAACCACACCTGCTCGGGGTCCTAAGGCTCTGAGAGCTGGTCTGGCCACATGGATGTAAGTCAGTGTTCCACACACACATCAAGGTCCATTGGGATAAGGGTGCTTTTTGACCAAACGAGGCCCGGCTCCCCCTGAGGGATGCAGCAGAGCCTGGTTTCCTGTTCATATGACATCTGTGGATGTTCCTTGTCTGGGGCGGCGGCTCCACCAAGCACGAGCGGCCAGGTCCCACCCCACATCCTGCACCCCCTCACCCCTCCCGCCCAGCGTGCCCCCGATCTCTCGAATGACTGCTCTTCCTCCTCCAGAGCTCTGCGTAGACGCCCCTTCTTTCAGACACGGCCGCGTGGCCCCGCCATCAGGGTAGAGTAGCGGCAACAGGAGCCTGCTGGCTGTCACGTAGGGAGCAGGACGCACACCCCCTCACGATGCCTCCATCCTGTAGTGCCCCCCGGGGGTTTGGCTTCGTTCCCTATGCTCCACAGGGACCGAGCTGCCCCTTCACCACCCTGACCCTGCACACTCAGCTCACGTGCTGGCCACCCTCCCCTAGGATGTATGGCCTTCAAAGTCAAGGACTCTGCCTCATCTCGGTCCTTCTGGAGCCCATTGCGGTGCTGTTTGCACAGTAGATGCTAAACAATCACGCGACAAGGCTTAAATGCAGATAATAGAATGGCAACAAGGACCAAATTCTAGGTCAGTGGTTCTCAAACTGGCATGCCTCAGAGTGCCCCGGAGAGCTTGTTAGAAGGCAGATTTGTGATTCAGTAGATCCAACAGGGCCACTGGCTGCTGCCGCCGTCCCTCCACCTCACCTTGACAGCCCTGGGACCGTGATGCTCTGTCCCCAGCCACCTGCATGACAGACACCGGCGCGGAAGGTGTGAGGTGCTCAGAAAGCTTCCTGGCATCCCACCCACCTGCCTCCTGTTTCAGGCACGGGGCCCCAGCCAGCTCCAGAAAGCTCGGCTACCTTGTGCGGGACAAGGACTCCACACGGCTTCAGCTTCCCGATGGCCTCCAGCGGCGGCCAGTTCTTATCACTGTCCCCCAGGAGGACCCGCTACCACCCCTGCTCGCTGCTGTCACCTGGAAGAACGGGGGCATAAGCAGAGGCTCCGGGGCCCAGGACGGATCCTCGTGGTGTATGAGTCATAGACGTTTGCTGGGCACCGACTGTTTACAGGCACTGGACCGGACTTGAGTCCAGAGCAGAGCATGATGCTGCGTAGCAGGGACAGGTAAGAAAGGTGCCCAGGGAGCATGAGCAGCTCCTGGGAAGGGAACAGCACGATGCAAGAAGGAACTTTACATTCGACGCCACAGAGGGGTGAAGCACAAGGTGTTTGGACAGCCCGGCTGCCCACGCCATCGGGACCAGAGGTACAGGGGCACTCCCTGAGACCCCCAGCAATTGCCTAACACTGTGGGTAGTACTGAAACCCTATATGTTAGGTTTAATTCATGAATTTATAAAATAAGTTTATAAATGAATAAATTAGGTAGAGTAAGACGTTAGTAAGTGTAACTAACAACAAATAGAGCAGTGGAAACAGTATCCTACAACAGAAGCTGCGGGCTGTGGTCTCTCTTCAAAATACCTCATCGTGCTCCACCCCCTTTCTTATGATGACGCAACGGGGTAAAGCACCCGGGAGACGAGGTGAAGGAGGTGAGTGGCGTGGGCACAGCAGTCTGGGGGGAGGCCCCGTCTCACTTCCTGGCCATATGTCAGAAGGAGGATCATCCAGCTGCTTCCGGACCACAGCTGATGCCAGGTAACCGAAACGACGGGGAACAGAACGGTGGGTGAGGGGGCCCACCGAATAGACCCGCAAGGATGGCCCTGAAGTCCATCACCTGGACGGGCGCCGTGACGACCAGATCTGGTTTGCATGTTGGCCGAGGCGTGCTCCCGCTGAGTGAAGGCCAGGAGGCCAAGGGGACCGCTGGTGGCTCCTGACAGTGCGCATGCCGCGTGGGCCCGCCGTCGGGGACCTGCTGCCCCGGGGGTCTGCACAGTGTCGGTTCCCCCTCCCAGGCATGTAGTGAAGGCAGAGAACCTGTAAGATGGAAGGGGCTGGGTCCCTGAAAGTCACGCCTAGGGAGGGGTCCCCCTGCCTGCCCATCGGAACACTCCTGTTTGATTGGACATGAGTGCAAAGTCAACTTTAATTACAGCTGGTGAAGCCACGAGATTTGGGGGGTTGATCTGTTCCTGCTGTCAGGGAAGGACTGGTCTGCTGAGGTGAACCCGGCAACCAGCGCATTCAAAGCTCACACACTCACAGTCGCACACACTCTCACCTACCCTAATGCACACAGGCACACACTCACATTCACATACACACACTCACAGTCATCCTGAGTCTCTCGGGCCAAGACGGCAGCCATGCACGGGGAGAGGGTCCAGGGGCTGGACACTTCCTGCAGGCAGAGCTGACTGCTACCTAGGACGGAGCACACTCCCAGCGCGACAGAGTAGCACCTGGAAATCCAGGCTGCCCGGCACACGTGTGCAGTGTCTCCGAGACTTGCACCTGTTCCATCAGTCCGTTCACTTGGAATCTCCCTGATGCTTGCTGCCCCAGCGTGACAGCCAGTCTGTCTCATGAGGCCACGGACATCTGACCTTATTGAAGCCTCTGGCATTCGCCCGCATTGGAACTCCCCCATGCGTAGCGAGCGCCCATCAAGCCACGTCTGACGTCTGCTGTCGTACCTGCAGCTCCTTTTCCACCCCAGCCAGAGTGGTCCTTCCCATTGTAGATGCCCCCCACTCACCCCCTCCCTGGACTCTGCCCGCAGTAGGCGCTGCTGCTGCCCCCCGGAACCCCCCACCACCCAGCTGCTAGGGGACCCGCATCCACATCCATCCGCATCTGCACCCGCATCCGAATCCATCCGCAGCCGCACCCGCATCCGCATCCACCCGCATCCGCATCCAGCCGCATCCATCCGCATCCATCCGCATCCGCATCCATCCGCATCCATCCGCATCCGCATCCATCCGCATCCATCCGCATCCGCATCCATCCGCATCCGCATCCATCCGCACCCGCAGCCGCATCCATCCGCACCCGCAGCCGCATCCATCCGCACCCGCAGCCGCATCCATCCGCATCCGCAGCCTTCCCCAAGGAAGTGTCCTCTGGCCAAAGGCACCACCCGGACTTGGCAGCCCAGAGGATGACACGACCACCGCAGCGGCTCTCCAGAGCAGTGAGGGACTGACGGCGGGGAGAGAGCTCACCTTCCGCACCTACCCGGGCCATCCTGGTGCCCTTCACACAGCCTGCTGCCGGGGGACCCCCTCCCTCAGGGACGCCCTTCCCTGGCATCCCCGCGGCAGGCTCTGATTCTGGGCCTGTTCCTAACACTGTCCTAGCCTCGCAGAGGGATCACAGACACCTGTCCCTGCTGCACAGCTGAGCCCCACACCCTCGCCTGTGTGCCGGGCTTGCCCCCGTGGTCTCCCCCACGTGCTTCCCCTCTGCCTCCGCGCCTCACATCCCAGCTCCTCCCACACCTCTGCAGGAAGCTTTGAACCCCACTCCAGGCTGCCTTGCTCCTTTCTCCTTCCCACCGCCCTTCCCGCTGCAGCCGCCTGCGTGAGTGATTTCCGTGAGACCAAAGCCCCACGGGATCAGGCACCACAACTTTGCTCCCTCTCCATACTCCAGGGTCCAAACGCTGTGACTGACAAGGGCTGGCCCTTAGTAAAGAGACAGAGAGAATCAATGGATTTTGTGTCATGTCATCCAGTCAGTTAACAAAAGCAATAAAAGCCACCAACGTCTAGTCAATGCCTGTGACCAACGAATTGATTTGCTGACTCGGCATTGTGATAACATCCCTCAGCAGTCTGCTGCCCTGCGTACGTGGCCTGCTGGGGGCAGTCCCCGGGGCCACCCGTCCCACACTCTGGTCACCAGCAAGCTGGGAGCGTAGAGTGCTCTGTCGGCTGATCGGCTCATCCAGACTTCAGGACCAATGTATAGCTACCTGGGCGACGAGATGCTGATTTCACACCCATTCCAAACGACAGAAATCAGCCGAGATCACCTCGTTCTGCTGGGGGAAAGGACAATAATACGTAATCCTTGATTAAGAATCGAAGTCGGGGGACACCTGGGTGGCTCAGTTGGTTAAGCAGCTGCCTTCGGCTCAGGTCATGATCCCAGCGTCCTGGGATCGAGTCCCACATCGGGCTCCTTGCTCGCCGGGGAGCCTGCTTCTCTCTCTGCCTCTGCCTGCCACTCTGTCTGCCTGTGCTCGCTCGCTCTCTCTCTCTCTGACAAATAAATAAATAAAATCTTTAAAAAAAAAAAAAAAGAATCGAAGTCGGTGGAGAAGAAGAAAGGAGAGAGATTCAGGGTGGCATAGAGCAGAGCGTCCTGTGAGAACATGGAGTCCAGAGCCCACCCGAGCGCCCAGGTCATGGCAGCCCCTGCGGGCTGGTGTCTTACTTCCTCTGCCCTCTGGAGCAAATTGTCACACACTCGGTGGCGTCAAATGACATGGATGTGTTATCCCCGATTCTGGATGCCAGAAGCCCCAGGTCTGTTTCACTGAGCAAAGTGCCGTCAGGCCCACCGTCCTCACCTCGTGACTCCCTGTCCATCCCCAGAGCACAGGCTCCGGGTCTGTGCCCCCCTTGGCTAATGACCCTGGTGACTGGGGCTCACCCAATAATCCAGAATGGTCTGTCCATCTCAAGATCCTTACACTGATGCCCTCTCCAAAGGAAATCTTGCTGAGTGATGGGACATGTTCAGAGGCTCCAAGCTCTATGATATGTTTGTCCTTGGGGGGCCCTTATTCAGCATCCGCACAGAGCTCGCCCTCGGACCAGTGGCTGGCGGGCCCCGTGGAGACTTCCTCTGCAACAGCTCAGAAGGATATTTCCAGAAAAGTAAAATGGCCAAAAAAGGGGGGGGGGTATCTATTAATACTTTATGATGACAACCCTAGGGCATGAATCCACACAGATCCACAGAGGAGGACCAGAAGGATGACGTCAACACTGAGGTCCCATTTTGTCCTTTAATTTGACCTGCCCACCCCTCGCCACTAGCCCCCATTCCAGGGCTCGCAAGAATGGCCACCCAGAATTAAATGTGTAGTGTTCTAACACCATATCAGCAAAGCTGGCCAACTCCACCTCTAAACCACATCTCAAACCGGCTCCCTAGTCTCCACTGCCATTACTGAGCTACAGGACCCCAGCTGGCTTCCCACCTTGGCTGGTCTTCTCCCCACCAGCCTGTCCGGGGTAACCCAGCCTGCCTCCCCTGCCTCTTCTCTCCCATCCTTCCTCCCATTATCTATGCTATGATCGCGGCCCCAGGACCCTTGTGCATGCTGATCCCTGCACCTGACCCCTTCCCCCTTGCTGTCAGCAATGACAGCTCCCAACATGCCAGCCTCGGTGTTTCCTCCACCACCGTGAGTGAGCAAGGAGGGCTTCACATCAGGGTCCACCCTGTCCACAGAGAGCCTGCCATCTGCCTGTGCCCTTTCCAGAATGTTCAGGGACTCTCCTGCACAGGGAGGCCTCACCAAAAGGTGGATGAGTCCTTCTCCTGAGTGTGCACACCGGCAGCCTTTGCCCAGACATTGCTTAGCGCGTCACTTACCGCGCTCATATCCTGATGGTCGCACTCCTTATCTTTTTGTCTTATTTTTCAAGGACGTGAGAATTCGATCCCATGAGATGTTTTTCATTTACCACTCCCCATGCCAACCACACAGCTGACCATGAGCTCTCTGAAAGCAGGCCCTGGCTCCTGGGTCAACCAATATGTCCGCATGGAAGAAGCACACCTGTGGTGGGTGTGGAATCGTGAACTAGTGAGACGGTGGGGAATGAGCAGAAACGCTCTGGTGTAGAAGAGATCCTCGAATCTAGGAAGCCATGAAGGCTGAGAACACAGAGGCAGCAGGGAGTGAATGAATTTGGGGGCAGCACTCGGTCCATAGCACAGCACGGGACACCCTCCTACCATCCCTCAGCCTAGTCGAGCGAAGGGCGGCCGGGGGGCAGCTCCATTTCACCGCCGGGCGCTTTACCAAAGGACTCGTGTTTTCTGCATGGAAACCACTTGAGTGTGTGCTCTGGAGATGACATATTAGATGATGTCTAATTGTGTTGTATTTCTCCTTGAGACCCACTTGAGTTTGAACTGGAAAATGGCCCATCTGCTCCTTCCTTCGTTTCTCTGGTCTGATTTCACCATGAGGCTCCCGAGAGCCTCCACAGAAGACACGCAGATGGCGATCTGTCCTTGAAGACCACATCCTCAAAGAAAAACCCAAATTGAAATGGAGAGCCACAAAGACCGCAGCCTCAGGAATTGGGAACCCATCTCCGGTGAATGAATCCTTCTCAAATTACTCTTCCCTCCGAGACCTTGGGTGCTTGCCCCATCCTCCCACAGGACCTGGGTGCAGCTATGAGTGGCTGTCCCCAAAGCTGGCCGGTGTGGTCCCAGAGCCAGGGGGTCCCACAGAGGGTCAGTGTCCCGGGTCTGGGATCAGCCTGCCGTGCACATGCTCACGGGATGCGCCGCGACCCCAGTGGGGTTCCCACAAGCTTGCCACGGATGCATGCTAAGCTCCACAAACCGATTTTCTTAAGCAAACCCATTTCAGGAAGTCAGAGGAGAAAAAAACATTTCAGCAGAACAGCTCCACCTGCACGGACCAGGAACTAGCAGATCCTGGACACCCTCCGAAGAAGAAAACGTGCATTTAAGTCTCTAAACTCTGTATAAATATTTGAGGATAGTCAAATAACAGTGTTATTTGTGTGACTTTTGGGGCTCTTACAAAGAGGTGAGACTTTTTCCTCTGTCTTGACCCACTGTGTTCTGTTGAGGTTTGCATAACAAACACCACATCAGCTGTTAGATTCTTTTCTCTCCAGAGCACACTGCCATCAGCCTCCCAGAGCAGGGGAAGGAGAGAAGCCAGCACTGGTGAATAAGCACTTCTGGGCCTTGGAGGGCGGGGGGTACGTGTCACTCGTGCTCTCGGTTCGCAGGCCATGGTAAAGTCAAGGGGCCCAGAGACACCCTTCTCTGAGGCGGGCACTAACGAACGGAGCTCTGGAAAGCGCCCACCGGCAGCGCCCGGGCAGGTAGAAGAATCTGGGAAAGGCACCGAGAACCCAGGAGGGGCTGGGGAGGCGGGCGGAAGGGGCAGACAGGACATCCCGGAAGGCCTTGAAGGACATTCCAAGGGGAGGGAGGGACCCGCTCTGCCAAATGCTCTGTGGTGACCACAGGCCGCACTGGCTGGCCGCGGGGCGCATGAGTGCGCCATCTTGGATGTGCGACTTCAGACGACTACGGCCATGGGAAAGGCCCGTCCAGAGCCACCCCGGTCAACCAGCGAATGTCACCAGGGTGTTTATGTATGGGGGGCATTGTCATGCAGCTAGAGGTAACTGGGGCCGGGACTGAGGACTGACCGCTGGATTTAGGTCTGTCAAAGTCAATGGTGACCTTGGAGGGGACAAAGGAATGACTGCAAGGAAGGGAGGAGGAGCTAATGCGTCCCTCATTTAGGGCGTTTTTCTATAAAGGGAACAGAGAAGGAAGGCGGCCACTAAAAGTTTTCCTGTAAGACTTATCCCTGCATGGTTCTATGATGACAGCAGTGACTCGGGAGATGGGAAATTTGACGGTGCAAGAGGAAAGGGAATTGCTCCAGTAAACCTAAGAGCCATGAGAATGAGACGCACCCCTCAGACACCCCAACATGTGCTGATGGCTCGCCCAGGAGAGGGGACGAGGCGGAGACGCATTCTCACCTGGAGGCTTGTATCTTCTCTGTGAAAGACTTAAGTCATGTCTTCAGTGGAGGGGGACGGGGCAGAAGGGTGGAGGGTGTGAGGAGAGAGAAGGGACAAATCAGAAACCAATGTGCAGGGCAGGGACGTGGAGGGGATGGTTGGCAACCTGGAGGATCCATGGGACTGTATCCCATGGGTCCAAATTTGACCAGCCAGAGGTTTGAGACAAGCTGCTGGCAGACCCACTGCTCCCTTCCCTCCCCCCGACGTCATGTCCCGTTGCAAAGGAAATCCCCATGACCAAGTAACCTGCCGTGTTTCCCTGAGATGCTGTGGGTAGCTCAGGAAGGCACTGGGTTTGTGTTCTGTCCTCCTGCCTAGAGTCCCCTTCCTTGCTCTTGCTGCACTGGGATGACATTTCCCAATAAATCTTCCTCTCTGTTGGGGGACGGGGGGAACTGGGCTAATAAGCTGGGGCTCCTCTAGAGCCCACAGGAGGCTCCAGGCTCTCTCTCCTGGAGGGGGTCATTGGGAAATGCAGCCTTTCACTGCTCACTGTAATGAGCCCAGATAAAATTTGGGATCCTGATACTGAGGAGAAGAGAACGGGTGTTGGCTTGGTCACCAGCGAGCTTGGCCTTGGGTGCCTACAGCACAGGGTTGACTGAGTGGAAATGCCCTATCTGGAAAGTTCAGGAATGACCAGCAGTTTCCGATACACGCTAATGTACGGCAATGAACTCGCCACCGTAGGCTGGGAACCGGGCTTCGCATCCACACCATCCTATCCAGCAGCGTGTCTGCTGGATGCCCCAGTGGCCCTGGAGATTTCTGAGGAACCAGAGAAGGGAGGGAGCTATAAACACACAGAGCAGTTCTGTGCCCTTATCAGGAATGACACATTTCCAAGGAAGGCAGGAGAGCATGAGGCACAATTCCTCATCCTGGCAGGGACTTAAGCCCCTGCTGATATCAACATGCCCAG
Organism: Mellivora capensis; assembly: GCA_004024625.1. Lineage (NCBI taxonomy): Eukaryota > Metazoa > Chordata > Mammalia > Carnivora > Mustelidae > Mellivora > Mellivora capensis. The sequence continues at coordinate 11,336 of PISX010022073.1, forward strand.
TAGGAAAAGCACTCAGGCCTGGGTAAGTGCTTGGTGGCTCTCCACACCACGCCATGCAGGGCGCTGCACAGAGCCCGGAGCTAGCGCTCCAGACACAGAAAAGTTCCCTGGTAAAAGCCAATGCAGATGCATTTAGAAGAAGGGAAGAGAGTCAAGCAACTAACTGGGCATTTTCATTGCTTCTCTGTTGAGGTAACCACACACCATTTACATCCAAACTCTGAAGCCTGTGACACTGGACTTCCCAGGGACAAATGACTGGCGTTGCATTTGTTGACTTGACTGTTTCTGGATTTTCTTGGCAGTTTCCACTCAAAATCTTTGATTTGGGAATTCGGAGCTGTCTATTCAATTCTAACCAGGTACAACGTCTCCACTAATGTAAAACTCGGAGCCAATGAAATGGGGACCGAGTAATGGTGACTTTTAGTCAGAGGACCAAAACTGCAGAAGACAGTATCTCTAGGGGGCTGAAACTTTCAGTTCCACAGGAAATGGCACTCAGGAAAGCTGTGCAACCAGAGGGAAGCAACTGAGCAGAGTGTCCACCCAGACGAGCAGAGGGGAGGGCAGGAGGGGATGGACAGTGCTCATCACCTGCCATCATTCCAGTGAGCCCTCGCAAGGATACAGTCCCACTCCCGACATACAAATAAGAAAACGGGGGCTCAGAAAACCCAAAGGGCTTGCCTGGGGCACACAGTTAATACGACCTTGCCATGGGGTCACCCAACACCCTTTCCTCCATGATCTAAAAGCCAGCTTGCCACAAGATATATGCGCTTGTGTCTGTCCTTTTCCAAAGGGGACAGCTGGCCCACACTCCTGCAGGACCCCCGGGCTGCTACTGGGGAGCTCAAGCTGTAGCCCGGGAGAGCTGAGACCACCACTCCAATTCCTGCACCAGGAAAAGCGTCCAGCAAGAGTGAGCGGTCAACACAGGGTGCCCCCTGCCACCAAACTTGAGTGTGGGAACAGGAACAAGATGCCCTCAGCCCCTGGGGAGGTATCGGTCTACGCTGAATGAAGGGCATAGGTGGAGACTCTGGTGACCATCAAGAGAAGGTTCTAACCACATCGACGTTTTCTCTGCTCGCCTCCGTAGACGGGTGGGCCTCCAGCCTTAATGCAGCGTACTCTCATGTTCAGCAGAAAGGGGCCGAGTCGGCCGGCCACGACGTCTCATTTGCTTCCGACCCTCTGCTTGCCCACGAACCGGCTTTTCTCGAGACAGCAGCAGGCTCTGCTCAGGATGCTGGGCGCTGGGCAACCAGAGGTGAGCCTGAACGAGTCTGTCTGGTACAGGGCAAGGAGGAGTGGGGGGCCCAAGGACCAGGCTGCCCGGGAGGCAGGTGTCTTCTCCACGGGCATGTCTTCTCCACGGCCATCCCAGGGGGCCCACCATTGTCAGGCTTGCCGAGGACATCCATTGCTGTCTGCTGACGACAGACACATCCTGTCTTTGGTTGGGGCAGTGCCCTCTGGCCCTCGGCACGTTCCCCTGAAGCGGGCAACCCTGTCCCCCTTGATGTGGCCTGGTGAGGGGACGAGTTTCTGGGAAATGAACACGAATTTCCTGAGATTGCGCCCAAGTCATGGGATCAGGGCTCCCACCCGCGTCTTTGGGATCTGGGTCTACTGCATGTTTCTTTTCACTGCCGCCTCCTCCTGAATCGTAGGTTTCAAGAACAGTCTCTAAGCAACCGTTACTAGGTCGTAACATTGCTCATTTTTTTTTTCTGGCAAATGCACCATTTACACAAAGCTGTGAGGCCCCTATCACCAGCTGGCTCCTTAGAAACCGCTTTCGGTGAGAGGCCGCAGGAAACATCGGCAGCCTCCGCAGGTGACGCACCTGGCCTTGCCACTCTGTACCTGCCCGGGAGAAACCCTTTGCCATATTCAGATGAGAGGGAATCGTGTCGACCAAAGTCCCTCTTGAGCAGGCTTTGCTCTGGAGAGGAAGCGTGGAACTGGGTTCAGGACTTGGGGTTCACCCTCCATGGGCAAAATAGAGAAGTGGGACATTTGCATAATGCTTAATTCATAACTCTGAATTAAGAACAAAGGGCTCATCAGTGTTGTCGGTCATAAAGCACATCAGAAGGAACAACACGCACTGGGAGGAAAAGAATGTCGGCCTTTGTGTTCCTGTCTTGGGAAGTGTCCCTGGAGAGCATCATTGCTTCATCCAGTGAGCTCCCCAGTGGGTCAAGTGTGAGCCCAGATGCCCCCAGGCACCACTGGGCCCTGATACCTCTGAAGACCGCGTCTACAGAAGAGAGCTGGTTGACGAGGAAGTGTGAGTCGTTAGCAGTAAAGTTCCTAAAAATGTCTTTTTTTAAAAGAGTGACCTGGGGCGCCTGGGTGGCTCAGTGGGTTAAGCCGCTGCCTTCAGCTCAGGTCGTGATCTCAGGGTCCTGGGATCGAGTCCCACATCGGGCTCTCTGCTCAGCAGGGAGCCTGCTTCCCTCTCTCTCTCTGCCTGCCTCTCTGTCTACTGTGATCTCTCTCTGTCAAGTAAATAATAAATAAAATCTTAAAAAAAAAAAAAGATTTAAAAAAAAAAAAAAAAGAGTGGCCTGGAAATAAATACATACATGTGGCCTGGAAAGGAAGGGGAAGAGAGCGGAGAAGGTGTGGCCGCAACACCCGGCAAGTGCCCGGTCGAGAACGCAGCCCTCCCTCCACAAAGGCCATGAAAAGCGTGGTGAGCACACGTCCCTCTCAGGTCAGCGTTGGAGGAACGGACGCATGGTCGCCCATCAAGCCTTCCCGAGATGGGAGAAGGTCTCTGCCCTGCTGTGTTAAAATAGTACAGAAGCCAAAAGTATGTGGGTGTCTTCCCCTACACGAGGCATGAGGTCGGGACGGAGCATCCCAGGAGGGAGACATGCCCCCACGCCCCACTCTCAGGGACAAGATGCATCCCCGTCAGAGACAGAGAGAGCCCCCAGAACATATAATTTTAGGGTTCCCTGGTTGATAAGAAGGTAGAAGTGAGGACAGATGTAAAAAGGCTGAATATGACTGTCTTAAAGACCTCTAGCCAAGCTCAAAAGAGAAAAGAGGTATCTTAGGTGCCAGATGTAAAGCAAACTCAAATGAGAGCAAAAACCAGACTCCACAAATCCCCACCACCTGGAAACGGGCCCAGCAACAGCCCCGACATTTACCCCATTCTGGGGGCAGGAGGGAGGAGACACGGACCCATCCAGAGCACCGAACCCCCAGCGTCTGGCTGGGAGAACAGAAGAGCTATCCGCAGGGGACCGCCCCACCCCGAGGAAAAGGAAGTTCGAGGATTTCCAGCTGCCCCTCCCAGATGTGCCTCACAGGCCTGCCATCTGCCTGGGGCTCTAAATGGGAGAAGTTTTCCCATGAGAAATGAAAACCTCTAGCTGTACCACATGTGTGTAAGAATTCCAAATCTGCCATGTGAAATGTTGTTCAGGGATCCCGAGCCAAGAAATGGATGTAAAAACTTGTCCTGAATGGGTGAAACTCGGCGGCCCCCCAGCAAAAGGAAAACAAAACCATTCTGTGGGAACACATCCGCAAGCCAGGACACACGTGACTCAGGCCTCCCACATGTGACGCGGGCCTCGGAGACCACTCAGGCTTGGTCTCTGCATGCAACTTCCATTTTCTTGTGGAAACTCTAAGCTGCTGATTGCAATCTCCACATTTCCCAGCAAGAGGGACCAGGGCTCCCTGAGGATTGGCTGACCGCAGACCTGGGTCCGCAGGGGTACTAGATGCATCGGCAGGGCTCGCTCATATCTGAAAGCAAGGGCACTGCCAGAACTGTAGGGTCATGCCAACAGACCCAGTCATCCCCTAGAAGAGGCTCTTATTAGCCACAGAAGGGGCAGAAGAGAACAACAGCGACAGTAAGACAAGGCGTTTCAATCCTCGAGGACACGGTGGTGCTTTAAAAACTCATTACAGAAATCAACTCAAGATTTTGAGAACTGGTAAATAAAGTGAAAGAAGCAGACACTTCTCTGGCCTTTCCTATGTAAACTCTTTCACTAGGTATCAAATAGCTCATGAGAGAAAACTCCCTCTTTGTAGAGATCCTCCAGCCGACAAACAATGAAAGAACGCCGGAAATAAAGCATCCCGGTTTGCACCTTTTATGAGTTTGTGAATCAGGGCCACAGGCATCATTGGCTTGTGACGCAGCAGAAACAAGCAAACATCGCATACTGCCTGATGGGAGCATACCTCATCCCCTGTCTTGCCCCCAAATTAATCAATAAACCAATGGCATGGAAACAGAAAACACGTTCTGAAGCCAAGTACCAAAATACAGAGGAACACATTTAAAAACTATATAGGGAGGAAATTAACAGAATTCAAACCGTTGGGAATTGTGCAAGGCAAATGACTGAATTTGAGAAAACAAGAGAAAAACTTAAAGGGGGAAGCTATAGACTGAAAGAGACTTATGAGGAATAACAATCTTTCCAGTATGAAGATGTTACCTGAGTAGTCCTCCGAATCATTTGCTGAAACATGTAAAACTTGTACAAGACCAAATGGGACTGCAAGGTGAATAAGGCTGAGTCAGTATTCAAAAATTAACTCGTGTGACCTGCCCTATTAATGGCCTAAGGAAGAAAAATCCTAATCCTATTGGATAATGCAGACACAGTATCCATTGGCCCGGCTGGTGCAGCAGCAAGCTCCTGATTTTAGCTCGGGTCGTGATCTGAGGGTCTGGGCTTGGGCCCTGCAGCAGGCTCCACACGCAGCCAGGAGTCTGCTTGCTGATTTGCTCTCCCTCTGCCCCTCTCCACCTCCAATAAGTAAATAAATCTTTAAAAACCACACACACACACATAACACCCATTCGTGATAAAGAAAAAAAAAGTCCTCAGCAAAGTAGGAATAGAATAGAAAGTCCTCACCGGATAACACCTTCAAAAAAAAAAAAACAAACACACAAAAACCTACAGTTAACATTATACTTACTGATGAGAAACTGAATATTTTCCCCCTAAAATCTGAAGGGCAAAGATGTCTCGGTGTCGCTTTTCACTACTCCTATTCAATATTACATTGGAAACCTAGCTAGAGCAGTAGGACAAGAAAAGGAAATAAAAGATACACAGATCGGAAAGGAAAGGATGATACTGTTTCTGTACACAGAAAACATGTACATGTTTTGTACATGATCATCTATGTGGAAAATCCCAAAGAATCGACAATAACAATGAAAAACTCTTGGAATTAATAAGCAAGCAGAGCAAGGTTACAGGACATGATGTTAATACCCAAAACTCAGTCATTTTCCTGTATACCAGCAATGAGCAATTAGAATTTGAAATTTAAAACACAATGTCACTTAAAATAGCACCATAAATGAATTACAGTATAAGTCTAACCCACCCACAAATGTACAGGATCTATGGGCAGAAATTTACGAACCGTTAGGGAGGAAATCAAAGATCATGGTCAGAAGACTCACTCTGGCTAAGAAGTTAACTTTTCCCAAGTTAACGCATTGATTTAAGGCAATCACAAAAAATGTCTGCCAACCTTATTTTCTGTGTCTAAAGTTTAGAAGGCATAAGGCCTAGAATAGCCAACACAACACCGAAGAAAAAAGAGGAGGAGGAGGGAAGAAGGAGGAGGTGTGAAAAAGAACAAAATTGGAGGGCTAATATGTCCTGACTTCAAGAATTATTATCAAGCTGCAGTACAGTGTGGCACTGACCAAAGAATAGGCACAAAATCAGTAGATTAGACTAGAGAGCCCAGAAATGACCTGACACAAATATCACCAACTGATCTTCGATAAATTAGCAAAGACCGTTCAATACAGAATTGATAGTCTTTTAACAAATGAGAATGGAATGCTCAGATGTTTATAAATGAAATCTAGTGCAAGAAGAAAAAAAGATGAATCTAGCCCATTCCTTAAACCTTCCATGAGAATTAACACAAAATTGATCATAAACTTAAACGTAAAGTGTAAAATTTCTAGAAGATAGGTGAAATCCTAGGTGACTTTGGGCTTGGAAATGAGTTTTTAGATATATCAAAAGCACAATATATGAGAGAAAACTTAGATTTTTTTTTTAAATAAAAACTTTTGCCCTTCAAAAGACGTTAAGAGAGTAAGAGATAAACTATGAACCAGGAAAAAGATTTGCAAAACAGCTGTCTGGGAAAGGACTCATACCCAAAATATACCTCCCTCCATTAAAACAAGACAAAACAGAACAGAACAAAAACAAACCTCTTAAATTTCAACATTAATAAAACAAACTACCTTTTAAAAGATGAGTAAAATATCTGGACAGACAGCTCGCCAAAAAAGATACACAGATGGCAAATAAGCATTTGAAAAGGTGATCAACATAATTCGTCATCAACAAATTGCAATTAAAATAACAATGAGGTACCACTACTATCAGAATAGCTAAAATCAAAAAAACTGACAACACCAAATGCTGGTGAGGATGTGGAGCAACGCTCACCCATTGCCAATGGGAATGCAAAATGGTGCTCCCAATTTGGAAGATAATTTGGCAGTTTCTTACAAAGTTAATCATAACTATATGAGCCTGGTTGGGCTACCAAGACAAAATACCCCAGCTGTGGCTTAAACAACAGAAACAAGTTTTCTCACAGTAACGGATGTTAGAAGACCAAGATCAAGGTGCCACCAAGGGTTGGTGACACCTTTCTTCCTGGCTTGTAGATGGCTCTGTCCTCATATGGCCTTCCTTCTGTACGTGCATAAAAAAAGAGAGAGAGATCTCTGGTGTCTCTTCATTTTTTTATAAGGACACCAGTCCTATCAGATTAGAGCGTCACCCTTATGGCCGTAGTTAACCTTAATTACCTCCTTAAAGACGTATGTCCAAATGCAATGACATTGGGAGTTAGAGCTCCAATCTATAATTTTTCAGGGAAACACAATTTAGTATTTAACAATAATCTTATGATATAATCCAGTCATCACATTTCTAAGTATTATATATCTGCACACAAAAATAGGCATATGAATGTTGATAGCAGCTTCATTCATAATTACTGAAACTAGAAGTCACCAAGATGTCCTTCAACAGCTGAGTGGGTGAACAGACTGGGTACCTCCATACCATGGACCATTCTGCATTGAAAAAAATAAACCATAGAGCCAAGAAAAGATATGGATGAGTCTTAAATGTCTATGTGCTAAGAGAAAGAAGCCAGTCTGAAAAATTACCTACCATATCATTCCAATTACATGACACCTTGAAAAAACAGAACTGTAACAGGGAAAAAAAAAGCCCACAATGGCTTCAGGGGTTCAGGAGGCTTAGAGGAAGGTTGATTGTTGAATGGATGAACTCAGGAACGTTTATAGAGCGCTGAAACGTTTTTGTATGATACTGTAATAATTGTGGATAAATGACATTAGTATTTGCAAAATCCCATAAACTTTACAATGCAAAGAGTGAACATCAATGCATGCAAATACATCATCTTGGAAGTTGAGGATACCCAGAGAGATTGCAGAATGGGACCATCTGACATACATCACAAATGTATAAATGATGTCACTGGGGGGAGGGGGAGAGGTTGACCGAAGTTAACTTTGGGAAAGCAGAGTCTGTAAAACTGAAAGCAAAAGCAACCGTACTCCAGTAAGCACCGTACTCCAGCTGACAGCACAGCGATGCAGGTCAATAATTCTGATACTGACATACGCATATTCATCCTGGAATCGGGCCATTCATCAAGTGGCTAGCAGACGGTAGGGGCCAGCGTCTCGTTGTTGAAGAGGGCTTTCCCACAGAAGCAAGGGAGGATAGCAAAGCTTGAACGGTCCCTGAGTTGACCTATCAGAGAAGGAGGGTCAGTGAGTAATTTCACTAACAGGCAGGGTCCTGGTTGCAAGTATCAGGAGCCAACTACGGCTGATTTAACGTACCAACCCCCCCCCCCCACTTCCCCACGTCCTCCACCTTCTCTGCTTCCTGGGAGATATCCTGGAAGATGACCTCACTTTGGCCAAAACTGCACCATCCCTGCGTGAATGTGGAGGAAGGAGAGCTGAAAGGAGGCCAAGATGAATTCCTTTGCTCACTTTTTATTGAGGGCTCAATAAATACATTGTTTTTCTTGTCGCTGCTAACACTGATGCTTCAAACTTTAGACCTTTTGTCATTACTTAGATATATAAATATAACCAAAATAAGGGAAAAGTACTATTAATTCCAAAACTGAGGGTGCCTGGGTGGCTCCGATGGTTATGCCTTTGGCTCAGGTCATGATCTCAGGATCCTGGGCTCAAGTCCGTCATCGGGCTCCCTGCTCTGCAAGGAGTCTGCTTCTTCCTCTCCCTCTACCCACCCACCCCCTGCTCATGTGCTCTCTCACCCTCTCGCAAATAAATACATAAAATCTTTAAAAATAAAAAATAAAATTATAAATTACAAAAATGAACCAAAAAACCCAGACTATGTAACAAAAGACAGAGTGCAAAGAAAGGTACATTTTTAAATAAACAATGACTGGAAGGTAAAACTAAGAGCGAATTTATCTGGTATATCCATAAGCTGAGATAAGCTCATTTGTTTAAGATAAACTCGGAATAGATTCATAAATAAAATCCAACTATTTGCTACAAAAAGAAATGTATAAAAAGCACTGTTGAGAGAAAAAAAACATTGTCATTCACATTATATTACTAAATGAAAAACACCATGTTTTATGAGATAGATCGATCATTCTACTCTACAGTAGCATATTAGTTAGGAAAACATATATTTTTAAAATTGACCTTAAGGGGCACCTGGGTGGCTCAGTGGGTTAAAGCCTCTGCCTTCGGCTCAGGTCATGATCCCAGGGTCCTGGGACCGAACCTTGCATCGGGCTCTCTGCTCAGCGGGGAGCTTGCTTCCCCCTCTCTCTCTCTCTGTCTACCTCTCTGCCTACTTGTGATCTCTCTCTGTCAAATAAATAAATAAAATCTTTTAAAAAATTGACCTTAAAAGAAATAAAAAAATCTAATAAATCAATAACCATGAAAGAAAGTGAAGAAGCTGTCTAAAATTTACCCTAACCCCAAAAATGCCTTATGTGGATAATCTTATGTGGGATATCTTGAAAATTTTCAAGGAATAAATAACTCACTAATATATAACCTTTTCTAGAAGACAAAGAAAGAGCACAGATTTTTTTTTAAGACTGGCAAAATACGGATGCTAAAATTCAATGTGAAGCAGAAATAGACCAGCCTTACATAAGAAAGCAACGTCAAAATCTTTGTAAAGTCTGAGCAAATGTAATTCAATGGATTTTAGAGGAATACACCCTAACCCGATTGAGTTTCTTCCAGAAATGCAAAAATGTTTCGGTCAGCATTAAGAAATCTGCTTACGTAATTCACTCTTACCGGTCAGGGCTCAGTTACAAAAAGCAGAATCCTCTCCAGCTAGTTTAGAGCAAGAAACAATTAATTGTGAAGTGTTAAGTGGCTGGTGAGGCACAGGCAGGACCATGGAGACCCCCAAAGCGGCGTCACGGGCTCAGCCAGCACGGGCGGCTGCCCTTCTACAGTGAGCACGACTCCTGCTCCAGCCACACACCACCTCCACCGACACCAAGGACAGTCCACCAACAGGCCGCCCACAGCCGCAGCGGTCTGCCTGGAGACACTCTCCGCCGGCCCCAGGGTCACACCACCCCGCTGTGACCAGTCGAGTGGGTGCCCTGCCTCCTGCCTGTCAGTCTGCACAGTCCCAGAGACCAGACCCTGCTCTGCTCACCCCTTCCCCTGCAAGGCAGTGTCTTCAAAGCCCTCCGCCTTGCAAATCTCCAGCCAAGGCATCCGACGTTTAAACCTACATCGAGGCCCGAGGCCTGCCTGTGCATGCCAGCTCTCTGGTCTCCGCTGTGCAGGATGGCGGTCTGGAAGAAGGGACCGTGGGCGCGGAGCACAGTCATCTCCGGCCTGGCCACCCTCACGTGCTATCCCACGGCACCACGCTGCAAAACACAGCGGCCATCTGCCTCTCCTGCTAGCCCGCTGTCCCGTGGCAGAGCAGCGTGCCCACCCTCTGCGCAGAAACGAGGACCCAGGCCCCGCCTGTCACCACGTCCAGGGCGGAGTGCTGTGGATGTTCACTCCTCGCCAAGATCTGTAAAGACCGGGGCTCGGCGTCCGTAATCGTCTCAGCGCTACGTGACGGTGTTCGCGGCCAGCAGCTCACCCTGAGTGAGAGGGTGAGCTCTCTGGACAGAGGCAGAGGAGAGTGGGTTACGGCAGGCAAACATAACGCCGTCAATCAGCGGGAAAGTTTGTGTGGGACACAGCCTCGGTTCCCGCGGTCGGTCACGGCCAGTGTTGACACGACTGCGTAGACAGGAGTGCCAGGCAGGGGACACACCCACTGACTGGTCACTCACACGCGTGCAGCGGCCTGTTGAGATATACCTCACACATGTTCACCGAACACTTCCATGGCTCCGAGTCTATTCTCAGACGCTGCAAACCTTGTCGCCGTTGCTTCTGGAACATTCCATCCCCACCTGCGGTCATTTCCCCCTGCTCGGACCGCCGGCTCTCTCATCCCAGCCCCAGGTGACCCTGGCTCTAATTTCCGTCTCTATTTTCAGGATTCGCCTGTCCCGGACATTTGGTGTAAATTGAATTATCCAGCACGTAGCCTGTCTGGACTGACTCTCCCACGTGGCACGGTGTCGTCGAGGTCTGACGCGATGTGGCGCGCGGCGGTGGCCCGCTCGCTGGAGCTCCGCAGGACGGGCACGCCCCTCTTCCCTTATCCATGCGTCCACACTGGGGGACCCATTTGGGTCGTTTCTACTTTGTGGCTGTTGTGATTCATGCTGCTGTGAACAGGGGTGTGCGTGTTTGGTCATCTGTGTTCATGTCTCACAGGTGTGACCTAGAGGTGAGCTGTCTGGTTGCATATCCTCTCCATGGTTAACCTTTTGAGGAACCACCAGTGTGTTTTCTGAAGCAGCTGCAGCATCTCATGGTCCCATCCTGCATGGGCTCCCCCAGGGCCCCGCCCCAAGGCTCCCACCCAGCAGGTCCACAGACAGGACCTGTTCCCAGGGACCCCACGTGGAGAACCAGTTGTCCATGCATCATCAAAGTCCCCATGCTGTTCTCCTCTCAAGGTCAAGACGTCCTTCTTAAACCTCACAACACAAGTCGTGGATGTGGATGGGAGAGAAGGTGAGAGTCACCCAATAGAAGGTGCCACGTCTCTCCACGGGCTGGACCCGGCAATGGACTGGCAGCCTCAGGGGACCCAGGAGGACCTGCAGTGAGCACTGACCTAGGACAGCAGTGGCTTCTGACTTGAAGGGCTGACCTGGCTTTCCAGGAACCATTCTTATCTTTTCACTTAAAAATAGCCATTTCTCATAAACTACATCATGGGACTCCGCTCACATCAGGAACCATTGGCCACAGGAAATGGGAGTGTTGGTGGTGGTCAGAGGAAGTGGCTGGAAGGGACAGCCAAGGCCCCAGCTGTGCTTCCTTCGTGGTATATTTCAGGGAACGGGGGCCTTGGAGCTGTTGGTCCAGCTGGGGGCCCCGGTGCTCTGGGAGGCCCTGCCCTGCGGAACAGGAGCTGTTTGAGGTTCTTCAAAGGGCATCCCGTCCTGCTGAAAAACACACTTGCATTCAGGCTTCACTGAGCAACCCCAGAGGAGGAGACCCTGAGCCAGGGGACCCACGCACGAGCCCTCCTTCAGGGGCTGCCCGTCCTCCCCAGCAGAGCGGCAGGCGGGCTGCAGAGGTTCGAGCGGCCTCTCTGGGCCTCGGGCGCAGGGAGCCCCCCACCAGCCGGAGACAGGGGCTGCGGCTGACCAGACAGGCTCCCCTCCCCCAGATCACGCGGACGGCGCCGCACGTGGGGTTCCGCTCAGCCAGCCGCCCGCTGGTCCCATTCGCGGCCAGCAATGCAGGCTACCTAGGAAAACCTAAAATAAAATAAAGACGGGTTCCCAGCGCACTTCAGGGTGGAAATTCTATCCATCCTCTCTGTGCCAGGCATCGCTCCCCAGCAGCTGGGAGGGAAGAAAGCTTAATCTCTTTGAACCTGCATAGTATCGGTGCCCCACGACTATATAAAGGAACAGTGAGGCGAAAAGTCATGAAAACACTCGATTCTGTGTCCCGGGGTGTCAGATACCCTGCGTGCTTTCCCACATGTCCAGGACACACTGCCACAGAACCCCTGGCGTGCTGACACCCCCGGTGGCTCAGAGGACAGGGCAGCTGAGCCACGCCTTGCCGAGCTGAAGAATGTCATCTCCGTCCCAGGGCATTACAGGGCAGGCACGCCGGGAACGCGGTGACAGGAAATTCCTGGGCCCTAGAAAGGTCCGTCGCTTGATCAACGGGGGTTCTTGCTGATCCCTGGATTTCCTGGAATGACGGTTGAGCCTCGGACGCCGCGGCCCCAGGGGCACCAACCCCCCCACCCGGTCAAAAATCCACATGTAACTTTCGACCTAAATGTTGGGCTAATAACCTTCCATTGGCCAGAGCCTTACCAAGTGCGGGAAGAGTTGGCTAACACCTGTTTCATCTGTCAGGTGTGTCTCATGCCGTCTTCTCACAGTAAAGCAGGCCAGAGACCAGAAGACCTTAAGAAAGACGTCACGGGGAGGAGAAAAACCATTTACCCCGCTGAGATGTAAAACGTCGCCAGTCCACGGACGCCTGAAAGTCAAGGGTCTCCTGCACCCGCGTTTCCCCCAGAGCTTTTCCACCTTGTGCCATCTGCTTCTTATTTGTCATTTCTGCCTTAAAAAGTTTGGGCACATCGCTGTGGAACTAAAACCAGCAGAGAGAAGACGCGCCCAGGAAGGGAGGCCAGCAGCCCTCTCAATGGTCCCACTTCTCCTGTTCCCTGAGCCCCCGCCACAAGCCAGGCTCACGTGGACCGTCCTTTCAAAGCGAGCGAGAAGGGGCCCCGCAGGCCCGTGACTGCTCTCACCCACTCCTTCAGATAAGTGGTGAATCAGGAACTGTTCTCCCCCGCAGTTAACTAACTCTTAACGGCTCGAAACAACGATCCTTTACCATCTCTCCTGCTTCCTGCAGGGCAGGAATTTGGGCAAAGGGCAACAGAGCAGCTTGTCTCTGCCGGCTGGTGTCTGGGGACTCAGCGTGCGAAAGGGACCTTCTGATTCCGTTCCATCATAGGGCTGGAAGTCCTCGATGGCCGGTGCTGGTGGCCCCAGCTGGGGTTTCGGCTGGAACAGCTGCCCCTGAACTCCGCATGTGCCCCTAGCCTCCCCCTAGGCTATGACCGCGCCTCAACAGCGAGGGTCCCAAGAGTGGGAGAGCCAAGAAACCGACGCGGAGACCACCACAACCTTCCTGTTCTGGTTTCCGCAGGTGTCCGGCACCCACGGCCGGCCTTTTCTGTCGGTGGAGACAGTCACGAGGCCCGCCAGATCCGAAGAGGGGGGCAGAGAAGGCTTCCTTGAGGGGAGGAGCCGGGTTCTTTTGTAAGAAGAGCTTGGAGGCGGGGGCGGAGAGAGGTCTGGGCAGCTCTAGAAAGTGCCATCTGCCATGATGACAGACATGGACGGCCATGAGAAGGCCATCCTCTGGGGTCAGCATGACTCACATGCACAGCCCATCGCACCTTCCTAATTCTCTCTGGAGTCCAGGTAGGGAGCCCAGCTGAGTCCAGAACATTCTTCATATGACTCTGCCCAATTAAGAGTGCTTTGTCTAAGACTCATATCCAGAATGTTTAAAAAGGAAGAAAAATGAGCAGACCTTCAGGTGGCTGTGCTGAGTCATTGCCCACAGCCTCCCGCCCCGGGACGGGAATCCCCGCCGGGCATTGGGTAGACCCTCCTGCTGCTCTACCAGCTCGAGGGCTGCTTGGAGGACATGCTCATCGCGGGCTTGTCACCCCCGAAAGAGGCCACAGGTGACCCTCCAGGGGAGCGGCCTCTGCAGCAGGACAGGAGCTGGCCCTGGACGGAGCTGCTCCGTCAGCTTCCCACGCATCACCCAGACATCCGGACTGGCGCCAATGTCCCTGCCGGACGCGGCTCAGGAGGGTGGGCAGGCTGGCGCCGTGGAAGGCCCCAGGCCCACCTCCCATCATGCCCCACACCTGGAGAAGCCGGACCCCGGGTGACGAGACATTCCTTCCTACCCGCTAGCTGCAGTTTCTGGTGGGGGAAGTTGGCCCGCAAATTCCAGATTCCACTGTGACAGCTCCGCCGTGCGTCCCAGCTTCGGAGCAGGCCAGTCGGCCCCGTGGGGCAGCCTGCAGGACTGGGGACACAGATCATGAGCTCATCTGGACAGCCACGAGGTCCGAGGCCACGGCCGCTCACTGGCTGACTCCCAGCTGCCCCGGCAGGTGGTGCTGGGCATTCTGTCTGTCCGTTACCGATTCCATCCATCCGTGACCGAGGTGTGACTTAGGGAGCACCAATGCCCCAGTGCTTCCCCCACCCCCATTCTGCAGAAGCGAGTCTGGGAGACCAAGGGCCAAGGGCTCCGTGCCAGGCAGGACTTAGCCCTCTTCCTGGTAGACTGGGGCTGGCCTTTAAAAAAAAAAGCCACCCGGGCTGCCACCTAAAGGAATCCCATGCGGCTCCGCGTTCATCAGCTTGGCAGAAAACCCACCAAGGACACACTCGGGTTCAAGGAGGCAGCTTTGAACTCCAGCTGCCACAGCTGGGGGAACACTTGGCCGGGGAGAACAATCACCAGCAGAAGGGAGGCCGTCTGGCTGAGGGTGGTCAGGAACGTTCCCCGGGAGGCATTAGCGGAAAAGACGTTTCTAGCGTCTAAGCTCCTCTCTTCCTGAATTGTCAGCTTCTGCATCATACTTCCTTGGAACAGAAACAATGAGAACGGGACTGTCGGGCTCAGAGGGAAGGCTGACACACTCTGCCCTTTAAGGACTTTGAACAACCACCCAGAGCCCCAGACCTCCCGAGACACCTGTCAGGAAGCGAGCGACCGGAGTCGGTGGTGCAGAAAGGAGGAGACCGCCAGCACCCAGCCCCCACCTGCTCGGGTGCACAGACACTGGACCCCCAGGATCCTAGCTGCCTGCACTATGGTGGTGGGTTCCCTGCACGGTGGTCTTGTCTGCAGGCGGGATTTATTTCTTCTCTCGGGGCAAACTGCATTGTTGGTAGAGTTCTTGCAAAACCACACCTCCTGCAATTCACATAGGGTGATGGGCTTGCAAAAGTCCATAGGACCAGGGGCGCCTGGGTGGCTCTGACGGTTAAGCGTCTGACACTCGGTTTCGGCTCCGGTCATGATCTCAGGGTGGTGAGATCAAGCCCCGTATTGGGCTCCACGCTCAGCAGGTGATCTGCTTAAGGACCCTCCCATCCCTTCTTTGTCTCTCCATCCCACCCCCATCTCTCTCTCTCTCAAATAAATAAGTAAAATCTAAAAAAAAAGAAGAAAAAATCCAGAAGACCCTCCCTCCCCCATCTACAGGGTGCAGTGGGGGGTGAGCACTGGAGAAAATATAATAAAACCCAGTGGGGAAGTCCAAGCCACCCAAATGGGCACCAAATGCCACCCCCCCCCGCCCTGATCTTAGAGTTTGAGGCTTACGGATCGCTGTCAGCACTGTGCTTCCTCTTAATGTAAGTGTTTATTATCCCCGGTGATTTACCCTCCGTAGACTGGAAATAAACGTGTAAAGGGCATTTTCAGAGGCAGCTTTGACCCTGCTGCCGGACCCTCGGAAGCCGCAGCTCATGGTGAGTCCCCTCGCTGGCTTCTCCGGTGCCCAGATGTCGCCCCACGGATGCCGAGGGGTCTGCTGGGCAGTCCAACCAGACCGGCTACCGGAGCGAGGTCAGACTTCCCAGGCACGGCCCTCCACATGCTGTCTTCCCTGCGGACCTCCGCTGCAAGCCAGAGGGCCTCTGGGACCCCGCCGTTCTGGACAGGCGGCCGGCTGCAAGTCCGGGGACCCCCACACTGGGTTTGATAGTTACTAGACCAACTCGCAGAACGCAGGAAGGCGTTATATCTCGGTTACAGTCTTGTTACAAAGACTCTGGATCAGGACCAGGGAAGGGAAGGGTCTGACGGGCGTGTCCGGGAGGTTCCCAACAGGAAGCTTCCTTGTCCTCAGGCTCCGCCCTCCCTGACACAGTGAGGCCTGAGCTTTGGGTATTGGGCGTGGGGCTTCGAGAGGAGTCACACCACACAGGACTGATGGGGCACGGGGGTGACCAGCTGGGCATGTGACCTGTCCCAGCCTTGTGTCACCCCACTGGCATCATCTCACGTGTGGTGCAAGGACCCACCTCAAACAGCAACCACCCCTGTTTCTCGGGAAACCCCGGTCACTTGGAGGATGCTTCCCAGGAACCAGGGACAGAGCCAGCCCAATCTTTGCTGGACGACAGGGTTCCAGCCCCGAGCTCAGGGGCTGCACAGCCTCACTCTCCTCTCTGGCCCTCCTCCCTCCCAGGACCCTGAGAAGAAAGAGAGGGACCAGGGATTTCCTGTGGTGCCAGGTGCCTTCGAGGCTCTCCGGCAGTCCCAGCAGCTGCCAGCCTCCCTGTCCCTAACTTTCCACTCCCACAACTATCCCCTGGGCACATCAGTCATCCCCGAGTCAGGTCTGCTACTGGGGCTCAGGGCCCGTGCTACCGCCTCAGTCACCATGGGATCCCGTGATCAGCCGCAACCCCAGGCCCTCGCACACTTGTCCCTGGTCTCCTCAGACTTGTCCCAAAACCCACTGTCACTGGTCCTCTGCGTCCCACCACTCTCCAAGGCTTTCTCAATGGCTTTCCTCCCCTGGGTGGGTTGCTCTCACCTGCCCGGAAGCAAGGGACTTCCTCGCTCACCTGGATGTCTTCCTTCGAAAGCCGGCGTCACCCCAGCAGCCCTCAGCCCGTGCCCTTCCCTGTGGATCGCGCCCACGCGTGATTCCCAGTGAATTAGCAGATGCTTTTACCTTGTAGACAAGCCCATTTTTAATTCTGACAAAACTCCTGGTCTTTCTGGAACCCCATGAGTAGTCCAACACACAGTCAGCACCCAAACATTAGAGCAGAAGCTGGATTTTGTCTCCGACTTCTGGCGAGGGTTTAGCAGTGTGTCTCCCGCGTCTCCCCTGTGGAGGTTGGCCCGCCCATTCTCGGTGGACTGTCGCTTGTCCAGGTTGCGCAAACCCATCTGACAAGACGCAGAGCTCCGTGACGCTCGCAGGAGAGCCGGGGACTCTGAGCAGACCCCAGAAGTTCCCTCAAGGTGCCAGGCAGGCTGCCCACCATGAGGCCACCGCGCCTCCCGGCCCAGCCCCGGCTACAGGACGCGCACGGCGCGGGAATGCCTACGCCTCTCGGGACTCATTCCCGTGGGTGTTTCAGCTGCTTTTATTTTGGGGTATTTAACTTATCCCCTAGAAACATGTCTTCACCGTATTTCATACCAATAACATCTGACTTGAATAGAGAAGACGTGCCGACGCGCCCCCCCCCATGTCTGCTGCCGCAGCCGGAGACATGTGGCTTCGTGACCCCCGCACCACACGTGTGCATGGCCGCCAGCTCAGTGCCGGGGCCCCCACGGCCGGTGGGATCAGCCACGGGGAGCCGGCCAGCCAGGGAGGCCAAGCACAGTACTCCAGCCGCGGCTCGAGGGGCAGGGCACTGTGGCATAGCCTCCAAGACGCTTCCAAAACATGTGTGCTTCCTCCCCGACTTCTCCCCAGAAGGCCGTTCTCCGAAAACTGTGCCGCTCTGAGTATAAATGCAAAGCGTTATCTTTACCATTGAAAATCGTGTCAAGGGGCGCCTGGGTGGCTCAGTGGGTTAAGCCTCTGCCTTCAGCTCAGGTCATGGTTTCAGGGTCCTGGGATCGAGCCCCGCATCAGGCTTAGTGGGGAGCCTGCTTCCCCCTCTCTCTCTGCCTGCCTCTCTGCCGGCTTGTGATCTCTCCCTCTGTCAAATAAATAAATGAAATCTTTAAAAAAAGAAAAGAAAAGAAAATCGTGCCAAGCTCTGTTGTGGTCGCCCTGAGCTCCAGAGCTCTCCAGAAAGGAAAGTCCCGGGCTGGACTGCTCTCCCTGTGGCAGTCAAGGGCTCGGGGCAGAGGAGCCCTGCCGCCCTTTCCCAGAAATAAGACGTCTACATTTGGTAATACTAGAATCCCCTGAAGACATGGGTGGACAACAAGACGTCCCTGGGAATTCTCTTCCTTGTGTTTAATAAGTCCCAGGACCACCTTCCCTTTTTAACCTTCACATTTTCCCAACAGGAATGGGACCCGTGCCACCAGCCCAGTTCCCCGGGACCGTGGAGGTGCCTTCCACAGACTCTGTGGCTGCAGACTCGAGAATCAGGCTATTGCTCTATCACGGAACGGGGTTCTGGCTGGCAAAGCTCTGGGGACTCCCTCTGTGCAGGGAGGGGGCCTGGGATTTGCGGGACACGGTGAGAAGACATTCAGAATCCAGGAGTTGTGTCTCCGTGAGCCTCAGATGCTTTGAGAACTGTGGACGGACGCCTGCTGCCGCCCATCTCTCTGTGCCTCTGTTTCCTTGTCAGCTGAGGGGTTTAGTAAGAACGCCCCCCCTCAGGCCGTTGTGTGATCAAGGGAGATAAACACGAAAGGCAGAATTTATTGTAAAGATAAAGAAACAATAACTATTGCAAGGATAACATCTATGACCAATGCTGTTTCCTCCATGAAGACAGCGGGCTCTCTCTGTTCAGCTCATCTGGGCAGCTGGCCCCAAACCCATCCATTTGGACACGCAAGTAGGGCCCAAGGAGCAGGTGCCAGCGAGGCGGAAGGAAGCCACGTGTCCTGCCTGGGGTCCTTGAGTCCTGTTGCCAAAAGAGCCAGGGTAGGAGGGTTCCTTCATGGACATCCCTTCGGGGGAGCACCAGATGGGAGCACTGGGCTGTAAAAATATTGGCCCTTAAGCCCACTTTTACTTTAAGCCCTTTCCCACCATGGGGCACTGTTCAGTGGGATGTTGAGATAAGATGTCTATATTTGGTCCTTATCACCCTTTCCAAAACCCTTGGAATATCCTAAATGATGAGGGCATAAACGTGCCTTTTGCTATGTTAATGAGATGACTTTTGGACCCCACTGAGACATAGTGGTTGGTCACCCGTGGAGCCAACCCTGTGATTAGAGGGTTGGAACTTTCAGTGCCCCTGACCTCTGGACGTTGACTCAGTTGCCAACAGCCAATAATTTAATCCATCAGGGCAGGGTAATGAAACCTTTACAAAATCCCAAAAGGAGGAGATGAGAGAGCTCCGGAGCAGAACGGCAGTGGAGATCCAGGGAGAATAGAGCGCCCAGAAAGGACATGGGCGCTCCAAACCCGTCCCCACACACGTCTCTTCATCCGGCTCCTCCTGAGTGGCCCTTTATAACAAACCAGCAACCCAGGGAGGAAGCCCATGTCCTCCTGAGTCCTGTGAGCTGCTCGAGCAAATTCACTGGACCCAAGAAGGGGGCTGTGAGAACCTCCCGTCTGCTGCTGGTCGGTCATGAGAGCAGGTGACAACTTGGACTTGTGGTTGGCTTCCGAACCTGGGGACGGAGGTCTGGGGACGGTCTTGAGGGACCTGTCCTGGAGGAAGGGCACGCCACACACACTCAGGGGCAGAAGCTCACTGAGAACTGAAAACAGTGTCTGTCGTCTGCTCCGGCCAGGGTCCTGCACCCCACGCTGAATGACAGGTGTCCCCAGAGCTGGCCAGAACCCCCTGGAGTCACACACACACCCTCTCGTAACTACGAGTGTGGTGGAGATGCATCATGGACACACTGGGAGCTGCACAGGAAACGGCTCTGTGCTTTCAAAGAGAACGCGGTCTATAATGAGCTTCGGAAAGGAAGCCCGGAAGGTGGGCACCCCCGGGGCGAGGCTCGCAGTGACCACCCAGACTTCACACATGATGCTCTGCACACGGGTTTGTATGTCGGACTCTGATTCCACCTGCTTCCCCTTGTTCTCTGAATCACACCGCCTTCAGATGCCAGGAAGCTCGGGCAGAGGGAAAGGGAGCAGGTGGAGAGCAAAGGCAGCTCCTGGTCGCCGACTTTGGTGCCCCCTTTCTTCCCCTCCCCTAGATCCTTGTTCCCGACCATGGAACAGCCACTGTCCTGACGCTCCTCCATCTGGGAAACACACCTTGGAGCACCGTGAAGGTTCTTGCCGAGCTCCCGGACGGCCTCAAAGACGACGGACCCGTGCAGATGTGGCTCAGGACATGTAGCCCAGCCGCAAGGCGGGGTCTCACCAAGGCCTTCCAAGGAGCTGCCCTCTGCAGGTCCAAGTCAGCTCTGGCAGCATGGATCCCACTTCCCATATCTGGCCAGAAGCACAGGTTGACAGAGCAAATGCTACAATTTTGAAATACAGGGGACGTTATTTTTGTGAGACGTTATTTTGTCTGTCTTCGGTCATACATTCCACACGTGATATCAGATGCTATTACATTGGAAAGTCAGGACATTCTAAGCCAAATCTGGAGTGGCGGAGACTACGGGACCCCGTACCAGTCCCCTGCTGCGGGGGACAGCGGGCCCACTTCAGCCCAGGAGCAGAAGCGGGTACTGTGTGACCGACCCGGGGCACGTGGCCACACCTCCAGGCTGGTGCTCGAGAAGGACCACCGAACGGGCAGAATGTCCACAGTCAACTCTGGCCGGCCGGGCCCGGGGAGCAGCTTCTGCTTTGCGGACGGCCTACAGGCAGCTTGGGAGACATTGGGCCTCGCGTGTGCTCACACACGTCGGCAGACCACGTCGGTGTCTGTCCGAGCTGCTCTTCAGAGGTCCACTTTTCCAGGTGAGCTACTGAAGGAAATGCGCCTTTGCGTCCTCCCAAGGCCATAGGGTAAGGTGGCGGGAAGCAAGTGGACCGAGGAGGGCCTCGTCCTGGGCGACCCAGGGTTGTGGGGTCAGAGGGGAGGTCTTGGACGTGAACAGCCAGAGGTGGCAAGTTGGGGGTCAGACACCTGCCTTCCCATCTGCTCTGAACTGTGACCCCCAACTCCTCACGAAAGGGACCGGGGGGGAACAT